>MCJB01051521.1:33500-61532 GCA_002018475.1 Nicotiana obtusifolia | reverse complement strand
ATTTAGGAATTTCGGGCATGCGAAATTTCTTTGGAATCGGCTTTGGAGCGGCACTGGACGGGAACGGCTTCTGCACGAACTTTTTAGCGTCCAACCCTTTCAACACTGGAGGCGCTCCCGGTATCTGGTCTACCCTTGAATTGTATGTTTTAACTTTTTTATCGTTGGTTTCGATCCTCTTTTCCCCTATCTCGACACGCTTAGTCAACTCCTCGAGCATTTTGATAATCCCAGAGTTGATTCCTGAAGATTGTCATCCGGTTGTGCTGTATTTTGCTCATTTGGCTCGGTTGCCACCTGAGGAGGAACGGTTTCTGCTCTACCCGGGTTCTGGCTGCGGCTTTGTAATTGAGCTATGGTCGCTTGCTGAGCTTGTAGCATATCAAATATCATTCTGAGGCTAATTTCGTTTTCCCCACTTTTTTGCATACCCGAGTGGTTCTCCCCTCGAACACTGTGCGATGGGTTGGGCACCTAGTTAGCATCGACTGCTATTTGAGAATTGGCGTCGATTGGGACTTCATATCCCGGCATAGCATCGTTTTCGCCTTGGCGGTTGAGCTCGTTGCTGATGGGGAGTGAGTGCGACATGATCAATCTGTAATCTGAAAAACAAGGAATTCTGCAAAGAGCAAGCGTAAAATTGTGTTTGAGAGAGGAATGTATCAAAAATTCACTAATATCCTTGGCCCCACGGTGGCGCCAAACTGCTTACCCTTAAATTTGGATAACAATTGAATTTGTTCGTAGTGCTAAGGATCCGTGAATCACTTTGATACAATGCAAAATATAATGTAAAATGATTAAAAGATAATAGGTAAAGGAAATAACCAAACCACAGAGATTGGATAGCTGGCGATGAAATACACGAAATAGACAAAACTTGATGAACAATGATAGTAGCGATGAATAGTAATAATTATAGTATTTTCTCTCAGAATGTATTGTGTTTTACAATGGAGATTGAATGCCCTTCTTATAGGTAGCTAAAAAAGCCCTAAACATGGTAAAAGTCTAATTACAAAGTAAATCCCTTTAATTACGGGATAAAACATCCTAGAATGGTGCCTCAACATCTATAACGGTTGAGATATTTACTCCTGGCGAGATATCAGGGATCCACGAAATATTCGATTGAAATTAACCTTCCGCTACGAGATGTGATATCGGTCAATATCGGTCGGACCGTCTCGGCTGCTCTAAATACGTGCTCGACTTGCTGACCTCGGGTCGAGACAACCCGGTCTCGTATCGTATTCGGGCCCGACCCTTCTCGAGCAGTCGATCGCACTTGACCCAATACAGTACTCAAGATATCAAATCAGATAGCACGACAACACCCTTCGTGCATTTATCTCATCCTCACCAAATATATGAATGTCAGTCAAATCAATTGGCATGACAATATTCTTCGTGCGTCTATACTCTTCCTGACCGAGCATACATATAGTAGTACCAACAAAGTGAAAGAATAACTAATAACAGTAACGACAAAGTGAGACATACATAGGTAGCAATAACGAACAAGACAGTGCATATGGGCAACGGTAACAGAGTAGGTAGGTGGCATAGATGTAATGATAGCAATTAAGATAGAAGAACATAAATTTCACTAACTAACATGGTAGAAGGCTTAGATGTAAATATAAAAAACATGAAGGAAAGCATGATCTTTATAAGCTAAACAAATAGAAGGCATAGATAATTTAAAAACAATGGCACGTCATCACCCTCCATGCGTTTACTTTCATCCTCACATGATAATGTAAATGAAATGGCACAACATCACCCTTTGTGTTTTTCCCTCCTCCGCGCATGATAATTTATATGAAATGGTACGGCATCACTCTTCGTGCTTTACACTTTTCCTCACCAACCACATGAATATCAATAACAAGCAAGGTAAGAAGCATGAATTACATTAAGGAGAGTGATTAAGCGAATATTGCAAATGAACATCAATCACAGCTTTCAAGCCAATAACAATTCAATAAACCTCAAGAACCTTTTTGTTCAAGTATCTCAACAAATCTCATAAGAGATCTTCAACTCAAGTATAGAATCCAAATTTCTCAAGAATAACAGTCGTAGCAGTATATTTGTGACTAAGAGTAGTGATGACCGAATTTAGCACATCAAAAGTTTCACAAAAGTCCGTAAAATTTTAATCAAGTTTTGACAAGCGAAATCATGGTTTCTGTTATTTAACTTTATCTTATATTAATCTAGAAGTCAAGTAAAACATGAAGCAATAAGGTCACATACTCCAACAAGGCACAAATTATCGTATAATCTACCCCCAAGCATGATTAACCCTAGCATATGCGTATACGCTCGTCATATCATATATGCATCATCCTCGCATGTAGCATACAATATCAATTAGTAGAAAAAATTCTCTGAACAAAGTTAGGCAAGACAATTACCTTCAAAAAGATAAATCGATATACTAGAACCACCATCCCTCTCAAATCGACCTCCGAATGACTCGAAACTAGCCAAAAGTAACTCAAAATCATTAGATATGTCACAGGAAGCAAACCTAAATGATAAAGGTCGATTCTTTAATCAAATACTGAAAGTCAACCAAAAAGTCAAACTCGGGTTCGCACCTCGAAACCCGACAAAACTCACAAAATACGACAACCCATTCAATTACGAGCCCAACCATACTAATTTGACTCATGTCCAACTACAAATCGATGTTCAAAACTCAAAAATTCACTTTAGGAGGTTTAGTCAAAATCCCCTCATTTCTCATTAAAATTCACAACCCAAATGCCAAAATCGAAGATAGATTCATGGAATATAACCAAAACCAAGTAAAAAATAATTACCCTAATCTATATGGTGAAAATCGCTTAAATCCACGCTCCCCAACTAAAAATGTGTTAAAATGAACAAAAACTTTGATTTATAACTCTTGCCCAGCTCTTTTCGCATTTGCGAACAAGGGGGCCGCTTCTGTGGCGTAGCTTTTGTGACTCAACTTTGCTTCTGCAGAAATTGCTGAAAGTCCTTACTTCTGCACCTATGTAAAAAGCCCTGCTTCGGCGTAAACGCAGGTGCAACACCAAAACGCGCTTATGCGCTCTTCCTCGCTTCTGCGATCACAGTCCCGTTCCCGCGGATGCGCAAATGCGTCTTGCATTCCGCTTATGCGGTCTTCTCGCATCCAGCCTTGCTTTGCTTCTGTGCTTACGATACCACATCTGCGGCCACTGTACTTGCGCCCATAACTCTGCAAGTGCGACCACACCAGACCCAACAAAGACCAGCCATCACACATGAATGAAAGATGATTTGAGACATGTCCACAACTCACCCGAGCCTCTCGGGACCCCGTCCGAACATACTAACAAGTCTCAAGATATAACACAGACCTATTCGAGGCCTCAAATCACACATAACAACATCAAAACCAAGAATCGCAGCTCAAATCAAACATAATGAACTTTTGAACTTTCAACTTCCAAAACTTGTGCGGAATCATACCAAATCAACTCGAAATGACCTCAAATTTTACACACAAGTTCTAAATGAAAAACAGTAGCTATTCCAACTCCCAGAACCAAAATTCGAGCCCGATATCATCAATTTCAATTCTCGATCAAGCTTATAATTATTCCAAACCTTTAAATTTTCAACCTTTGCCAAATAGTGTTGAACCCTTCTATGTACATCCAAATGAAATTCCGGGCATACACCCAAGTACAAAATCATCATCCGGACCTACCGGAACCATCAAATCTCTGATCCGAGGCCAAATACCTAAAAGTCGAACTTGGTCAGAGCCAGCCCATCCTTTCGGAAGGAGGAACATTTTACCAAATATGTCTGAGTCATTTCCATCATCGTCTTCTTTAGCAAAAATGAATATGTCCCCTACTCTGTATAAAACCCTGTCCAAAAAATATGACTATCTATATGAAGTAGACATCCTACCAGATGAACAAAAATTTTCTTCCACCGAATTACCTCTCATAAACCCTTATTCAGCCTTCGCCAAAAAATCATTTGCACCCTGGACACAAATTCGTTCCTTTGTCCAACAAAGACTAAAAGGAGTCAAGGAATATGTTGCTGCCTCAAAACTTGACCAGCATCCTATCCTTGCCACCCGAGAAGAACAATTCATCACTCTTCAAATCCCAGATGATTTTCCCAGGCAATGGAGAGAGCATGGGTTTACCCATATCCATTTTGGTGCTATTCGAGTCGCTTTAACATATCACGGAAGAAAAGGTCAACCTGTTGTAGCTCGACTTTCTCTTCTAGATACAAGATACTTGGAGTACCAACATGCAAATTTGGGTACTGCAGAAGTTACCTTGAATGCTGGGACAGTCTTCATCACAATCTTTCCAAATTTCAACATGTCCCTTTATGATCCATACCTAACCGAAGCACTAAAAATCCAAGTCCAAATCCAAGGAGCCCCTCAAGCCAAAGATTCCATCCAAGCCACTCTTCATCACCAAATGGCATGGCGAGTCCAAAATCATGCCATGGATCTTTGCCTTCCCGGAGGAGAAAATGCCTTACTCCTAAATATTGATGCTACCAAAGGAAACACCATGTGCACCCAAATACCCAGGCAAATTTCAAGAGATGAACTTGTCAAAATTCTTCCTGATTCCTGGATCACAAATTATGAAAAGTTAAGAGAACCAGAGGAATCCCTACAATCTGGTGAACCAACTTTTACCAAAAGAAATGACAAAACTGTTTGCATAAGCTTCGACAATTCCCACCTCAAAAAACCCAATAAGACCATCTTTTCTTGCCAAATGATCCAACCCAAAGATACAACATATACATACCCTGAACCTGAAGGATTTTTCGAATATACAAAGCATCATGGAAGAACACGACTGGTGTCAAAGTTTTGACAAAAATGGAATGAATACTTGGTGGTTCAAATGCCCCTTTACGGGACACTGCCCTTGGGATCTTGATTGCGACTGTCAAGACTGTTTAGAAGATCCAAATGGAGAATATGACGAACACCACAAGAGTCATGAAGAAAGGTTCGGCCTCAACAGAACCAAACCAAAATCCAAGAAAAAGGGGAAAAGCACTGAAAAGCAATTGCGAGCCAGATATGAAAATAAAGACCCTTCAATTGGTTCATTAAGCCGTCCAAGTAAATATGAATTTTTTGTCAGTTACAAACCCCAGGAATGGCCAAAATTACCAGAAAAATTCACTCCAAATTGGAAGGATAGTGAAACTACACCCAAACCCCAATCACCACCAGTCCATACTCACAACCCAAAAAGCCACCTGAACCTAAAACTTCACTAATTCCGAAAATCACAAATTCTCCACAACCACAAATATTTATGCTAAGTCCTTCAAGCTCCAGTCATACCCAAGACTTTCCTTCACTACAACCTTTTGAAAAGGAGGGAATAAGCCATTCCCCAAAAATTCCCAAGAAAAATTTAGTGCTACCTACTGGAGAAAAACCCCCCAACAAGTAACATCGAGGCAACAATAAACTGGCAATCCGAAAACTCTATCTGCCAAAACAAGGTACTGACCAACATTGGCAACACCATAAAGAACGTGGCCCATACACAAAACAAAATGATGAGCAAAGTGGAAACAATTGAGAAAAAGATGGAGCAAACATCGTCTCGCCATGAAGGACTAATCAAAACGTTGGAACTAAGGTTGGCAAATTTACAATATGAGATTCGTCCGCCAGGAACTTCACTTTTCCAATTCTTCCAACAACAACAAAAGGAGACGATTTTCATCAAAGAACAGATTCAGCTCTTATGAAATGACCACTTTAAGCCACAAACAACCCCGGTTGTCCCTTCGAAACCTACTTTCTTCTCTATGTCTCCACAACCATATTCCCCACCTAAATTAGACAACACCTTTTCTACTTTTCCATCTGCCTCACAAAATCCATTCTCTTTCACCCAACCCATAAAAGAAGAACAGGAGTTTGATATTGCAAAATTGGTTTGGGAAAGAAAAGATGCAATTGCAGCACAGAAACAAACGAAGAAACGGCGAGACCAAGGAGAAAGCTCAAAAGGGTCCTACCCCGAAAACCTGATGATTTCTGACCAAAAAGCTCCAGACCTCTATGTTTCACAGCCAAGATGCATATCGGAAAAAGATACTCCATGGTCAGAATCTCTGAATTCATCAGAAGATGAATCAATGGATGATAGCTCCCAATCAAGCAATGAATCCACAACAAACTCTTCCGAAGATGACAATCCTCCAATATTTGTAAACCAGCCAAGAGAACCAGAAGTATCTGAAGTAGATGACGAACAAGAAGGCATGACAGATGAGCCAATCCCAGAACGGAGATACGAGCCCATGGCGTCCAAGCCAGTTGGAACCGGTTTCCATACTTTCACCTTAGACGACGTCAAGGTTTCAAAATGGCCTCAAAGGATCCAAGACTTCTATACTTGGATGGTGACCAAAAATTTAGCAGAATGGGAAAAGTATGTCATCTTGTCAGAACCTCACTTCACGATTCTCAGGAATCCTCAGAGATTGGTGGAACTCACTTGGATTTCAAGACAAAAATACTTTTCTCACTTCCCAAGATTTTGCCTTCAACATCCGGATCCTACATGCAGTTTTCTACGGAGATACTGGCCAAAGACAGGACAAAATGCGAAGAAAACTCTTCGACATGAAGTGTGTGTCATTCGACAGAAATGACATTGACAGACATTTTCAAAAAATGGCCAAGATATACTTTGAAATCGACGAGACATCAATCTGAAGCAAGCCTTTGTCTCTTCCCTTCCAAAGTTACTGGCAAGCCGAACCATGACCATCATTGAAGAAAAGTTCCAGTCCATAACCATCCCACAAATTGGTTACATCAGGCAGGTTATTTTCGTCGCATTGGATGACATTTGTACAAAACGCTCAGCTCTAAAGCAAATTATCCAGCATAATCCAGCGCTTGACAAAGCATGCCGCAAAACTGATCTAATCACTGGATCAGGATGTTCCTATAGCACGTCTAGACGACGAAAAGAATTCAGGAGATTCAGATGGCCAAAAATCCCAGATGGAAAATCAAGATCCAAGAGACGCACAAAATATTTCAGACGCAGAAGGCCAGGAGATTTTCACAGGAATGAGAGATACTTTATTTGCCATAAGATTGGACATTTCGCAAAAAATTGTCCCCAATCAAGAAGATCTGTCAAACTCCTTGAAGAGATTGAAGATTACACTGGCATACATCTAGCAAAAGAGGAGGACCTTGAATCCATATTCTCTGTGGATGACGAACCCAATGAAGAAACTATATTCTCTCTCGATATCTATGAAGATCAAGGCAATGATCAGTACCAAATTTCAAAACTAGTGATCGAAGCCCGAGAAGAGATCAATGCTCTCACAATCGTTCCTCAAGTAGAACTCAAAGTCTATTCATCCAAATGGGATAAACCAGCTCGTTTTATTGCTTTCATCGACACTGGAGCTGCATCCACACTCATAAATCCTGCTGTTCTCCCTGAAGATCAATGGGTGCCGCATTTCAAGAATTTCAACACTGCATCAAATGCAATTTTAACCACAACTGTCATTACAAAGCACCCAGTCACAATTGAGTTCTTTCCAGCATTGAAGTACTGAACCAAGCTGCTAGGATCTAATGTGCCAGGAAAAGATCTTATTATTGGATTCAACATTTACAGGCAACTTAAAGATCAACTCCAGATCAAGGTTAACGGGATAGCTTTTAAAAAGCAGTTCAGACCTTATTCTGAGATTCCAAGGCTATTCCAAATCACCGATGACGAACAAATCAAAGAGATTGAGCAGAATCTCATTGCATTCATGTGCCTAATCTCACAAGGATTTCATGAAGAAAGGAAAAAGCCTATTATGGAAAAACCAAGAGTTTTTTATCAAGCTCCCTTTCAAGAAAAATGAAAACATCAATCCGACAAAAGCCAGTCATTCAGGCATGAATCCAGATCATCTTCAGCTTGCAAAGAAAGAATGCGAAGAACTTTTGGAATTTGATTTGATAGAGCCATCGGATTCACAATGGGCATGTGAAGCATTTTATGTCAACAAAAGAGCTGAGAGACAAGAGGAAAACTCATGTTAGTTATTAATTACCAGCCGCTAAACTATTTCCTCCAAGATGATAAATTTCCCATACCAAATAAACTCACTCCTTTCTCCCACTTAGCCAAGGCCAAATACTTTTCCAAGTTTGATTTAAAATTTGGATTTTGGCAATTGGGAATCCACCCTGAAGAATGACCCAAAACGGGATTTTGCATCCCCGATCATCACTTCCAGTGGAAGGTCATGCCCTTCGGGTTGAAAACTGCACCCTCCTTGTTCCAAAAAGCCATGATAAAAATCTTCCAACCCATCCTCCATACCTCCTTAGGTTACATTGATGACATCCTGTTATTTAGCGATCCATTAGAAGAACATGTCAACTTTCTTTGTCAATTTGAGGCATTAGTAACACAGTACGGAATCATGCTCTCAGCAAAAAAGATGGTTCTTGCTCAAAAGGAGGTTGATTTTCTCGGAATGCATTTTGCTCGTGGTGAATACAGTCCAGGACCATATCAGGAATTACTTAAATTTCCAGACACCAACCTCACAACAAAGCAAATTCAACAGTTCTTGGGTGTAATAAATTATGTAAGAGATTTCATCCTAAATATCTCTACATACATTTCACCGCTCACAGGAATGCTCAAGAAAAATGCACCATCATGGGGAGAGAAACAGGATGAAGCAGTCAAAAAAATAAAGGAGATATGTAAAAATGTCAAGTCTCTCTACATTCCTTCAGATGGAAAAAAGGTACTGCAAACTGATGCCAGCCATGAATATTGGAGTGCTGTTCTATTTGAAGAAAAAGATGGCCAGCGAAAAATATGTGGATATACCAGTGGAAAGTTTAAAGATGCCGAGCAACATTATCACTCCACCTTCAAAGAAATTCTTGCAGTAAAGAATGGAATCAAGAAATTCAATTTCTTCCTTATTCATACAGAATTTCTAGTAGAAATGGATATGAAGGCTTTCCCAAAAATGATCCGGATAAATTCAAAAATTATCCCCAATCCTCAGATTCTCAGATGGGCTCAATGGTTCTCTCCATACAAGTTTCAAGTCAAGCACCTGAAAGGAAAGGAAAATATTCTCGCAGATTTTCTATCGCGACCGGAAGAATTCTCAAAAAGATTTTCCCCAGCAAAACTGAAGCCAAACAACCACATCTTTATGTTTTCAAATACACCGGGAACTAGTTCATTGAAGCCGATAGATCATCCACCGGAGTTGTTCAACCTCATGGATCCCTTTGATCCATCAATTATTATGGAAAGAAGAACTTATTATGAGCTCCAAGTTTTCCGGCAGTATGTAGGATCCATTCTCAAACCTTTTGGCATCAATCTAGAATATCCGTTTTGCCATATATTCATAGCTCAAGCCAAGGATTTTCCACAAGAACTACTATGGTTTTTCTGGTACCTATGCCATCAGTTTTATATTTTCATGGAATTCAAATGCAACATCTTCAAGGATTTTGATACCATTGCACCAGCCCATAGAGTATTTTTACTATGGTTCAAGCCTAGAAGATATTGGACAAAATATTTCAGTGATTCCTACACAGCAAAAATATTCATGTTTCATAGGCCAGTAAAGATCATTAATAGAAAAGTCCAGGCACAAGCAGAGGCATCATTCTGGTGGAAATTTCCCGTGTCCATTTTATCAATGGAAGAAGAGTATAGCGAGGCACAAAGAATCATTTTCCAGCAAAATAGGTGCATACCAAAAGAAATATGGCCAAAAGAATGGGCAAGCTGGAATTATACCAATACCCATCCTCACTGGGAAAGAGTCCGGGAAGCTGCAAAAGAATATCAAACACCATATGAAGTCATCTGAGAAAAAATCACTCATGACATTTCCAGGTTGAGATTGCGGATTATATCCCTCAATCCAAAAGAGAAAGAACATAGCAGATAAGAACCGTCAAATTCCAAGCGTTACTTCACAAGGTCTTCGAAAAGATGCCTGGAAGACAATTCTGTGATCGATAAAGGATAATTGTCCTAATCCTTGCTAATCCCACCATAATCCTCCATTACCTACCCAAAAACCTCAAAAAATATCCTACCCAAACCAAGACAAATTTCTACATCTTTCCATGCTATCCGGGCCCCACTTCACGTTGTTTTCCTACCATAATCCTCCAAAAACACTCAAAAGATATCCTACCCATGCCAAGACAAATTTCCACCTCTTTCCATGCCATCCGGGCCCCACTTCACCTTGTTTTCACATGCCTCCACATGACTCCACATGCTTCTTCACATGCAACACCATACATTCACATGGCATCACATGCTTTCACATGCTACACTATGTATCTTTCACCCCGTTCACATGCTTTCAAGTCTTTTTAGTAGTTTTGCCTAAAGTCCTTCACATGTCGAGAGGGACCCGCTTGTAGATAGATTTTCCATGTAAGATAGGTTTGCTTTATCTAGAATGTTTGTCTTGTAATAACCTCCTAGTCCTATATAAAGGAGGTCTTGTAGTAGTTGTAGGATCATCTTAGAAAAAACTTAGAATTATCTTGTACTCTTTGTAAATCTCTTGTGATATATTTCATATGAGTTCTTTCTAAATTTCCCTCTTGTTCTTTCTTTTGAATGGATGGAAAGGCCGGTCCATGTATGAAAATAAAGTAAGTGTACGCTTTGAAAGTTAGCTTATTGTAGTACGATCCATGTATGAAAATAGAGTAAGTGCACTCTTTGAAAGTTAGCTTATTATAGTGCGAAAGTTTTCTGAGTTATGAACAGCTAACGTTGGTTATAGTACAAAAGTTTTCTGAGTTGTGTAGCTTGGCACGTGGAAGCCAGCCCCCTTTGTAGGAAAACTTTTGCGACTATAAACAAATTAACTGTTTGTGTAGCTTAGCAAGAGCCAGCCTCCTTTGTAGGAAAACTTTCGTACCTATGATTAAGCTTGCTTTCCTCGAGTCTCTTGCTTTGTTCCTTGTACTGTGGTTTCGTACCTATGATTAAGCTTGCTTTCACGGAGTTCCTTGCTTTCTTCATATACTGTGGGCTGGTGCAATGGTATCAAAATCCTTGAAGACGTTGCATTTGAATTCCATGAAAATATAATACTGATGGCATAGTTACCAGAAAAACCATAGTAGTTCATGTGGAAAATCCTTGGCTTGAGCTATGAATATATGGAAAAACGGATATTCTAGATTGACGCCAAAAGGTTTGAGAATGGATCCTCCATACTGCCGGAAAACTTGGAGCTCATAAAAAGTTCTGGGATGTAGAGAGACTTGACATTTTTACATATCTCCTTTATTTTTCTGACTGCTTCAACCTGTTTCACTCCCCATGATGGTGCATTTTTCTTGAGCATCCCTGTGAGCGGTGAAATGTATGTAGAGATATTTGGGATGAAATCTCTTACATAATTTATTACACCCAGCTTATTGGTTCAAAATCATTCTTTCAAATCAATCTTGAATAACCTAAAAACCAAATTGACAATTCGCAATAGTCATAATACATCATACGAAGCTACTCATGATCTCAAACTGCCGAACTGAATACAAATTCTCAAAATGACCAGGTCAGATCTTTGTAGCAAGTTTCTTGGCTAGAAGGCCCAGACATCTGTTTGATTAGCAAGAGTGCAATTAACAGGAGTTTAAAGGGTGCTGATAGAAATAGCTTAGAGAATATTTAGTTTAACTAATGGAGAATTTTCTATAAAGAGGGATAGGAACTTGTTAGCAATAAAATAATAGAAAATATCAGGTAATAACAGATTTTAGAGGGAGTAAAAAAAACAAAATAACTGAAATGAGCTTGGGAATCTGTTATAAAGGGTACTATTCGGTCACCATTGGGATAGACATTCACTCTCACTCATCTCACTCAAACACGCCTTTAGAATTATGGAAAAGCAGCTGGAAATCCAGAATTCCAGATCAAAAGAACAAAAACCGAAAAAAAGGAAGGATTTTAAAAGGTTTTCTAATTTCTACGGCTTTACTTCAATGTTTTCTGGTCTCTCGAGGTTTTTTAGGGCTGGAAATTGAAGCTGCTAGTTGTTTCTGTTGTTGGTTTTACTGCTGAACTCCATGTTCTTCTTCTAGACCTTTAGTTGGTCAATTTCTGCTATTTCTTTGCTATTAGGTATGTGAAAATTCACTTGTCATCCTTTATTTGAGTTCATGAATGGAAAACTTGAATTATTCATTGTTTAGTTGTGCTTGACTTCTTAGATCTAGCCTGATTTAGTCCCTGAATTTGTTTAATTCTCTTAATGTTTTGTGTTATTAACACAGTTTAGTCAAATGATCAAGTTATTAAATTGTTGTTGATTGAAATTGAGTGAGTAAAAAATTCGGCGAAATCGAGTAAGTTGCTTGTAATTTATTTGAACTTATGTGAGTAATTGTATTAAAAGGTATCCTTTGCATATCTGCTTACTGTTCAAATAGAGGCTCATCATTAATAAATGCCTAAAGGAATTTACGAAATTAGACTTAAATACGATCATAATACTCTATCCCTAGAATATGAAATCTTGTGTTAATTAGTGGTGAAAAGGGTTGTTGGAACTGATTAGACGATTGTAATTTGCAGATCTGACTACTAATTAGTCAGATCAGTAAAATTTGACTCCAAAGTACTATTGAAACCCTAAATGGCTAAATCCCTAATTTTTAATTCGCAATTGAATTCAGTATGCAGCTAGAAAGTGAGAACTCAGAACTAAGAAGTCGAAATCTGAATCTGCTCGTGGCCTCTTGCTCATCAGTCATCACTCGTTACTCGCCACACAGTAAGGCAGTCTTGCTCTCGTCTCAATCTAAATCTGCTCTTGACGAACTGAGAAGTCATCAGTCTCGTCTTTCTCTTTAAGGCTGAATCTTTTGGGCTTGGCTCTTCTCTCGACCAGAGCTTAGAAAAGCAGAATCCTTCAGCTTCAAGTAAGGTTTTTCTGATTCCCTTTGCCATAATAGCGATGTGGTCGCTTAAGATATTAGCTTTTTGCTTTCTTCTATTGAATGGGTTAATTCTAATTTTGAAAAGTCGTGATAGTGAACTTGTATGATCATCATCATTATGCTCAATCGACGCAATTATTTTTACAAAATCTACACAGTATTCAAGAATAAGAGCATCTAAATATTTCATACAAGATGAACATAGATGAAACCGTGATTTTGATGTGCAGAGATTTTTAAAATTTGCAAATCGAGCATGTATGCGTATATATATATAGGCAGAATACATATGTAAGGACCAGATTGGTCATTTTTCTTTTAAGACCTCCGTTCCCTGAATTAAGACTTCTCATATGTGCTTTTACTGTTTTATTACTTGCGGAGATGGTTGGTTCGGGTTTGGAAGGGTTTGGGTTGAAATCGGAATACTTAGTCTCTTAATAGTGGCCTAAGATGGAAAAGTTTGACTCGAGTCAATCTTTTTAGTAAACAATCTCGGAACCAAGATTTGATGGTTCCAATAGGTTTGTATGATTATTTTGGACTTGAGCATTTGTTCGGATCGAGTTTCGGGTGATCCCGGAGCGTTTCGGTGCGTAATGTTGAAAGCTGGCGTATTGAAGGTTTTCAAGTTCTCTGAATTTGATTTGAGGTAAACTTTGGTGTTATCGAGGTCCATTAGGAATTATGAGCCTAGGAATAGGTCCGTATGGTGATTTATGACTTGAACGCAAAAAATTTTTCTCATTCTGAGTTGTCTAAGTAAGATTCGACACGTCTGAAGCTAGTTTAGAAGTCTGAAGTTCATAAGTTGAATTAATTTGTTTTGGGGTGCGATCCTTAGTTTTGATGTTGTTTTACGTGTTCCAAGGGTTCGAGCAGGCCCGTACTATGATTATGGACTTGTTGGAGCAGTTGGACGAGGTCCCCGGTGGCTCGGGTGAATTTCGGACCACCTAGAGCTAAGTCTGAAATTCTACTATTGCTGGTCCTAGTTTCCTTCATCACGAACGCGGAGGTGGAGTCGTGTTCGCGGAGAAGGAATTAGGAGACTGGGCATTTACTCTTCCGTTTGTGATCCACAGGCCGCGTTCGCGAAGGTCTAGGACCTGCAGCCTTCGTGTTCGCGTGGTGGGCCCATGTTTCCATAGAGAAAAAGGGGCCTGGGAGGGGTTAGCACCTATTACCTTTCATGTTCGCGAAGGTATCATTGAATTTGCGATGCTTAGGCGGCACATGACTTCGTGGTC
Source organism: Nicotiana obtusifolia (assembly GCA_002018475.1). Taxonomy (NCBI): domain Eukaryota; kingdom Viridiplantae; phylum Streptophyta; class Magnoliopsida; order Solanales; family Solanaceae; genus Nicotiana; species Nicotiana obtusifolia. The sequence goes on along the minus strand of MCJB01051521.1, from coordinate 47,240 downwards.
GGGAGACTGTCCTCGCGTTTGGGATGAAGATTTTCAGGCTTGGGCAAGCTTTGCCTTCACGATCGCGAGGCCCTTTTTGCAATCGGAAAGAAGGGTCAACTGGGCAGAATCTTGTTTTAAATCGGAACTTAGGCACATTTTCTCTCATTTCACTTTGGGTTAGGCGATTTTGGAGCTCTTGGAGAGGGATTTCTCACCTAGCATTGTAAGGTGAATAATTACTACTTTATATGAGTTTAATACATGGATTATGGGTAGATTTTAACATGTAAATTGTGGAAATTAGAGAATTTTGTTGAAAAACCTAGGTTTTGATAAAAATGGGATTAGACCACGAAAATAATTATGGAATTGAGTAGAAATTATATATCTGAAATCGTGAGTAACATTTATTTACGAAAATATCCAGAATCTGGGCACAAAGGCTGGGGGTGAATTTTAGGAACCTTTCATATTGGGTTGGGTAAGTTATGTAATAGTAAGATTATGAACTTTTGAGCACTTATTGATCAGTTTATACAATTTTTAATTAGTTTCAGATTGCTCGGCTTTATTTGAGGAGTTCTAGTGAGGTTAAGGAGCTGGTTAGTAGACTTGAAAGCGAGGTAAGTCTCTTGTCTAACCTTGTAAGAGGGAATTTATCCCCTTAGGTGTATTAATTGTTGTGTGATACTTGTTGTGGGGAGTTGCGTACAGACGGGGTGACGAGAGTCCGCACATAGTTATATCCGTGTTATGCCCGGGTAGACGTGGACTCATATCATGCCTTAATTATGTTATTTGACACATCCTGCGTACTTGATTTCCTCAATTTATGATTGAGATCGAAGTTAGAATAAAATATCGACTTAGCCTCTTACTATGAAAAATCGTGAATTATTTGATGAACTATTGATCCGTATCTTGTCGAATCGCATGTGTTTCCGCAAGTGAGGTAATTTATCTACTCTTATGGGATCAGGCCGTTCGCCTCGACAATGCTGTAAATTACTCTAATGGGATCGGGGCGTTCGCGCCGGCGGTACTGTGTATCACTACTCTTATGGGATCAGGCCGTTTGCCTTGGCAATACTTAGTATCACTTGGCTACGGGATCGGGCCGAACGCCTCGACAAACTCGTACTTAATACTTGAGATTGGAACTAGTTATAGTAGCAGTTGAGTTAGTGCTTTCAAGGCTGGTTATGACATGTTTGGTAATTTGACATAGATTCATGTGGAAAACTGTTATTACTTTATCTGTTTCGTTGCTACTTGTTGTAAATCTACCATGTCTACTTTATGTATTTCTATTACTGTTTGACCACTAGTAAGTGTCAAGTCGACCCCTCGTCACTACTTCTTCCAGGTTAGAGTAGATACTTACCGGGTACACATTGTTTTATGTACTCACGCTACACTTCTGCACTTAATGTGCATGCACCGAGACAGGTACTACCAGTGGTCACACGGGCGCATAGCCGCATTTCTAAGGAAACTTAGTGGTGATATGTTTGTCTTGTTTCGATCTGCGGCACCGAAGTCTCCCTCACCTTCTTTACTATTTCTGTCCATTATACTTCAGACAGTAGTTGTTAGTTTTGTATATTCCTTAGATTGCTCATGCACTTGCGGCACCGAGTTTTGGGAGTGGGGCTTCTAGCATTTTTGTAGTGTTGTATTTATCATTACTACCACTATAGTTTATGTATTTCTCACGCTTGTTACTTTTTAGAAAAGATTATGTATTGTAGCATGAGATCTTACATATTTCAATGTTTTAAAAGGAAACTTTTATTTTTAAAAGCTAAAAAGGGATAACTAGGTTGGAGGTTCATTTGTGGGCTTGCTTAACGAAAACGTTAGGGGCCATCGCGACCCATTATGGGTTTTGGGTTGTGAAAGTTTGGTATCAGAGTATTAGGTTCACATAGGTCTCACAAGTCATGAGCAGGCCTAATAGAATCTTGCGGAGACGTCCGTACCTATCTTCGAGAGGCTATAGGGTGTTAGGGGACACCTCTCTTTCTTCATCTCCTATTGTGCAGTTAATATCGTGCTAAGTATCTTTCTATTGTTCTTTCATAGATGGTGAGAAAGCGCACGACAGATATACCCAGCGGTAGAGGAGCTGCCCCAGCAGATTTCATATTTGCACTGGGATTCGAGGAGGTCATGGGCCGTATCTATGGTTCATGCATTCTATAACGTAGACTGGTTTATTTCCAGTAGACCCATCCACATCTCAGGAGGGAGGGGGAGCGCAGACCCTTACCGCTCAGGCTTAGGGCATGTTGCTGCAGTATATCTGACCCCAGGTATACTACCTAGGGGAGGGGTCTAGCTAGTTGCAACAGTTGTGCTAAAGCCCGTACCAGTCGCGGCCCTTGAGCAGCAGAAGCGGCTGGACAGATGGACTAGGCTTTGTCCTCCTGTCTTTGGGGGTGACCAGTCAGAGTTCCCGAGGATTTCATTGACCGGAGCAAGGAGAGGCTGTGTAACATGGGGATATTGGAGTCCAACGGGGTGGACTCCACCACCTTTCGGCTTGCGGTAAAGGCCCGCAAATGGTGGCAGGCTAACCTCCTTAGCAGGCCATCAGGTTCACTTCCCTTGACTTGGGATCAATTTATGCATCTATTCTTAGAGAAGTACATACCACCTTCAGAGCGTGAGGAGCTTCGGGGTCAGTTCGAGTCGCTCCGTCAGGGTCTTATGTCTTTTATCTACTATGAGGCGAGATTCATCGACTTGTCTCACCATGCAGCTATTATACTCCCCAAAACTGTAGAGAGGGTACAAAAATTCATTACAGGTCTACACCCTGACATCCAGGTTTCTATGGCCCGTGAGGTAGAGATGGGGACTCCCTTTCATTAGGTTGTGGATATAGCTCGGATGATCAAGCGTATCTGCAACTACAGTAGAGAGTTTGCGCCGAGGGACGAGCGGCCCGGGCAATTTGGTGGATTCAGTGGCGCCCACCTGGGGGTGGATGTCAATTCATGAGGGGCTAGTCTAGCAAGACCATGCATTCAGCACCATCGCCTGCTCGTAGTGCTCCAGCCCGACCCTACTTCAATGCTATTCTAGTGAGTACTTACCGTATGCCAGCTATTCAGGGTCCCTCCAGTAGGTGTTCAGGCCACCAGGGTCAGAATTTAGGTCAGCAGTCCACCGCTCTAAGAGGTTGTTTTGAGTGTGGGGAGTTGGGCCACGTGAAGAAGTTTTGTACCAGACTTTGGGGAAAGGCCGTGGAGAAGGACCATTAGCCTATGATTACTGCACCAGCTACCACACCACCCAGCTGGTCGGCCACGGGAGGAGGGCAGGCATCGTCCTAGAGGTGGAGGCCAATCTCATGGCGCTCCAGCTAGATTCTATGCTTTCCCAGTAAGGCCAGGGGCAATCGCCTCTGATGCAGTGATCACAGGTACTATTTCGGTTTGCCATAGGGATTCCTCGGTGCTATTTAATGCAGGGTCTATTTATTCCTATGTCTCTTCTTTATTTTCTCCTTATCTGGATGTATCTCGTTAGTCCTTGTGTGTTCCTGTATATGTGTCCACACCAGTGGAAGATTTTGTAGTTGTGGATCGGGTATACCGGTCCTGTGTAGTGACTCTATGTGGTTATAAGACCACAGCAGATCTTCATTGCTCGATATGGCCGATTTCGAGGTTATCCTGGGCATGGACCGGATGTCTCCGTACCATGCCATCCTTGATTTCCATGCCAAGACTGTTACCTTGGCGATGCCAGAGTTGCCCAAATTAGAGTGGAGGGGTTCGTTGGTTGGTACTTCCAGTCGAGTTGTGTCTTTCTTGAAGGCTCAGCATATGGTCGAAAAGGGTTGTTTGGCCTATTTGACCTTTGATTTGGATACTATTGTAGAGACTCCTACGTTAGATTTAGTGCCGGTGGTACGAGAGATTTCCGATGTATTTCCTGCTGATCTACCAGGTATGCTGCTGGATCGGGATATTGATTTTGGTATGGATTTGGAGCCGGGCACCAAGCCTATCTCTACTTCGCCTTATCGCATGGCTCCAAAGGACCTGAAGGAGTTAAAGGAGCAGATTCAAGAGTTGCTTGAGAAGGGGTTCATTAGACCAAGTGTGTCACCTTGGGGCACAACGGTATTATTTTTGAAGAAGAAGGATGGGAGTATGGGATGTGCATGCATTACCGACAGTTGAACAAAGTCACCATCTAGATTAAATACTCGTTACCATGCATTAGTAATTTGTTTGACCGGCTACAGGGTGCTCGGGTGTTCTTTAAGATTGACTTGAGATTAGGGTATCATCAGCTGATGATCCAGGCTTCAGATGTTCCGAAGATGGCTCACTAGACGAGATATGGGCATTATGAGTTTCTTAGTGATTTCCTTCGACTTGATTAATGCTCGATGGCATTTATGGATTTAATGAATCGGGTGTTAAGGCCGTATCTTGACTCATTTGTCATTGTCTTCATTGATGACATATTGATCTACTCGCGTAGTATGGAGGAGCACGAGCAACATTTGAGGTTAGTGCTTTAAACCTTTCGGGAGCAGAAGCTATATGCTAAGCTCTCCAAGTGCGAGTTACGGTTAGATTCCGTGGCTTTCTTTGGGGCATGTTGTATCAGGTGAGGATATTAAGGTAGATCCTAGGAAGATCGAGGACAGACCAAAGTTTGCCTCGTCCTACCACACCGACCGAGATCAGGAGTTTCTTGGGGTTGGCAGGTTATTATCGTCATTTTGTGGAGGGCTTCTCATCTATTACATCAACTTTGACTAGACTGATCTAGAAGGGTGCTCCATTCAGATGGTCTGATGATTGCGAGGACAGCTTTTAGAAGCTCAAGACAGCCTTAACTACACAACAAGTGTTAGTGTTGCCCTCCGGTTCAAGGATGTATGCCGTGTATTATGACGCTCCACGTGTTGTCTTGGTTGTGTATTGATGCAAGAGGGGAGAGTTATAGCATATGCTTCACGTCTGCTGAAGCCCCACGAGACGAATTACCCCATACATGATTTGGAGTTGGCCGCGATAGTTCATGCTCTTAAGATCTTGAGGCATTATCTTTATAGGGTGTCCTGTGAGGTTTACACCGATCAACGTAGTTTGCAGCATTTTTTAAGCAGAGGGATCTTAATTTGAGGCAGCGTAAGTGGTTTGAGTTACTGAAGGATTATGATATCACTATCCTTTATCAACCGAGCAAGGCGAACGTTGTCGCGGATGCTTTGAGCAGAAAGGCGGAGAGTTAGGGTAATTTGGAATCATTTAAGCAGAGGAGAGACCGTTGGCTTTGGACATCTAGTCCTTCAGTAACACCCTTGTGAGGTTGGATATTTCAAAGCCCAGTCGAGTTCTTGCATGTGTTGTGGCTCAGTCTTCACTATTTGAGCGGATCAAGGCTTGCCAGTATGATGATCCGCAGTAGTTAGTTCATAGAGAGACGGTACTACATGGTGGTGCCAAGGAGGTTACTATTAGTGATGATGGTGTTCAACGACTTTAGGGTCGCCTATGTGTTCCTAATATTGATATCTTGAGGGAGAAGATTCTAGAGGAGGCACACAGTTCTCGGTATTCTATTCATCCAGGTGCTACGAAGATGTATCGCGACCTGAGGCAGCATTATTGGTGGCGGTTAAAAAAGAAGCATATAGTTGAGTATGTAGTAAGGTGTCTAAATCGCCAGTAGGTTAAATATGAGCACCAGAGGCCAGGCGGCCTACTCTAGCGGATGGTTATGCCGGAGTGAAAGTGGGAGTGCATCACTATGGACTTTGTAGTTGGGTTGCCGTGGACGTTGAGGAAGTTTGATGCCATTTAGGTCATTGTTGATAGGCTAACCAAGTCATTACACTTTATTCCGGTTGAGACTACGTACTCTTCACAGAGGTTGGCCCAGATTTATATTCAGGAGATTGTCCTGCTGCATGGTGTGCCTATTTCCATCATCTCAAAAAGAGGCCCTCTGTTCACTTTGCAATTTTGGAGAGCGGGACAGAGCGAGTTGGGCACCCGAGTAGAGCTCAGCATAGACTTTCATCCACAGACCGACGGGCAGTCGAAGCTGACAATTCAGATTCAAGAGGATATGCTTAGAGCGTGTGTGATATACTTTGGAGTGGTGGGTTCAATTCTTACACTTGGACGAGTTTTCTTATAACAACAGTTATCAATCCCACATCGAGATGGCTCCATTTGAGGCTTTATATGGTTGGCGATACCATTTGCCCATCGAATGGTTTGAGAACGATGAGGCTAGGTTATATAGCACTGATTTAGTGAGGGGTGCCTTAGAGAAGGTAGAGTTGATTCAGAAGCAACTTCGCATAGCACAATCCAGACAGAAGTGTTACGCGAATCAGAAGGGGCATGATTTATCATTTATGGTGGGTGAGAACATTCTCTTGAAAGTCTCGCCAATGAAGGGTATCCTGAGGTTCGGAAAGAATAGCAAGCTGAATTCGAGGTTTATTGGCCCATTCGAGGTGTTGAGGCGAGTTGGGTTGGTTGCCTATGAGCTTGCTTTGCCTCCCAGTTTATCGAGAGTTCATCCGGTCTTCCATGTTTCTATGTTTCGGAAGTACCATGCCAACAGGTCGCATACGTTAGATTACAACACAGTTCAGCTAGATGAGAGTTTGGGTTATCAATTGGAGCCAGTTTCCATTGTTGACAGACTGGTTCACCAATTGAGGTTCAAAGAAGATTTCTGCGGTAAAGGTCTAGTGAAGGGGTCAACCAGTCAAGGAGACGACTTGGGAAGCCGAGGAGGACATGCAGAGCAGATATCTGCACTTATTTAGCACTCCAGTTATGATTCTAGACTCGTTCGAGGACGTACAATTGTGCAAAAGGTGGAGAATGTAACAACCTGACTGATCGTTTTGCTTTCTAGATCCCTGTTCCCCTAATTAATATTTTTTGTATGTGCTTTTACTACTTTATGACTTGTGGGGATAGTTGGTTCGAGTTTAAAGAGGTTCAGGTTGAAATTAGAATACTTATTCCCTTAATAGTCGCCTAAGATGGCAAAGTTTGACTCGAGTCAGAAGTTCAGAAGTTGAAAAGTCTAAAGTTCAAAAGTTGATTTAATTTGGTTTTAAGGTGTGATTCTTAGTTTCGATCTTGTTTTACGTGTTTCGAGGGTTCGATCAGGCCCATACTATGATTATGGACTTGTTGATGTAGTTGGACCGGGTCCTAGGTGGCTTAGGTGAATTTCGGACCACCCAGAGCTAAGACTGAAATTTTGCTGCTGCAGGTTCTGGTTTCCGTCTTCGTGAACACGGAGAAGGAATTAGAGGACCAGGCATTTAATTTTAACGTTCGCGATCATTAGGCTGCATTCGCGAAGGTATGGGACATGTGGCCTTCGCGTTCGCATGAAAAGGCCTGCATTCGCGTAGAGAAACATGGGCCGGGAGGGTCAGCACCCATTACCCTTCGTGTTCGCGATGCTCAGGCAGGGTGAGCCTTCGCGATCACAAGACTGCCCTCGAATTCGCGATGATGATTCGCGATCGCGAAGAAGGGTCAACTGGGCATTATCTTGTTTTAAATTGGGACTTAGGCTCATTTTCTCTCATTTCAGTTTGGGTTGGCCGATTTTTGAGCTCTTGGAGAGGGATCTAGCATTGTAATGTAAGTAATTACTTCTTAACGCTACTCTAATACACGGATTAAGGATAGATTTTAACATGTAAATTGTGAAAATTATAGGATTTTATTGAAAAATATAGGTTTTGATAAAAATGGGATTAGATCACGAAAATAATTATGGAATTGAGTAGAAATTATATTTTTGTAATCGTGAGGTTATGGGTAACATTTATTTATGAAAATTTCCCAATTCCGGGCATGTGGGCCTAGTGGTGAATTTTAAGAACCTTCCAAATTGGGTAGGGCAATTTCTCTAGTAATTAAACTATGAAAGTTTGAGCACTTATTGCTTAGTTTATACGACTTTTGATTAGTTTTGCATTGCTCGTCTTCATTTGAGGAGTTTTATTAAGGTTAAGGAACTAGTTAGTGGACTTGAAAGCGAGGTAAGTCTCTTGCCTTACCTTGTAAGACGGAATATATCCCCTTTGGTGTATTAATTGTTGTGTGCTATTTGTTGTGGTGAGCTGCGTACGCACGGGGTGACGAGAGTCTGTACGTAGCTATATTCATGTATGTTCGGGTAGACGTAGACTCATATCATGCCTTAATTGTGTTATTTATACTCATCATGCGTACTTGATTTCCTTAATCTATGACTGAGATCAAAGTTAGAATAAAAAAATCGGCTTAGCCTCTTACTGTAGAAAATCGTGAATTATTTGATGAACTATAAATCCGTGTCTTCCCGACTCGCATGTGTTTCCGTGAGCGAGGTAATTTGTCTACTCTTATGGGATCGAGCTATTCGCCTCGACAGTGCTGTAAATTACCTTTATGGTATCGGTCCGTTTGCCTAGGCAGTGTAGCTACACCTTTTCCTATGGGATCGGGGCACTCTCCTTGGCGGTACTGTATATCACTACTCTTATGGGATCGGGTCGTTTGCCTGGACAGTACTAAGTATCACTTTCCTATGGGATCGAGCCGGACACCTCGGCAGTCTGGTACTTAATATTTGAGATTGGAATTGGTATGGTAACACATAAGTTAGCGTCTTCAAGGCCGGTTATGACATGTTTGGTAATTTGACATAAATTCATGTGGAAATTTACTGTTATTACTTATCTGTTTTGTTGCTACTTGTTGTAAATCCTCCATGTGTACTTTATGCATTTCTATTACTGTTTGACCACTAGTAAGTGTCAAGTCGACCCCTCGTCACTACTTCTTAGAGGTTAGACTGATACTTACTGGGTACACGTTGTTTAACGTACTTATGCTACACTTCTGCACTGAATGTGCAGGTACAGAGACAGGTACTACCAGTGGTCACACGGGCACGTAGCCGCATTTCTATGGAGACCTAGTGGTAAGAGTTTTCCTTGCTTCGATCTGCAGCACCAGAATCCCCCTCTACCTTCTTTACTATTTCTTTCCATTACACTTCAGACATTAGTTGTTAGTTTTGTTTATTCCCTATATTGCGTATGCACTTGTGGCACCGGGTTTTGAGGGGGCTTCTAGCATTTTTGTACTATTGTATTTATCATTACTACCACTATAGTTTATGTATTTCTCACGCTTGTTATTTTTGAGAAAAAAGTATGTACAATTGCATGAGATCTTACATATTTCGATGTTTTAAGAGGAAACATTTATTTTTAAAAGTTAAAAAGGGGATAACTAAATTGGAGGTTCACTTGTGGGCTTGCCTAACGGCGGCGTTAGGCACCATTACGACCCATTACAGGTTTTGGGTCATGACAACATAAATATCCCTTGAGCTTGAAGCTAAACATATATACATGATACATACATCTAGTTTGAACTGACACCAAAATGGCATAATCGAACGAGCCATATGTTCATGAATCACAACTTAAATGAGGCAGATAAAGTAATTGATGATTTTAGTCATCTCCACTAATGTTTAATCAATACTTTCCAGAAAACATGCATGAAATTGAGAAAATATAAACACAATTCCAAGATAGAACCAAGGAAGACATCAACACAACATCTCAAGGTAGAACTAGAGAAAAAGATCTATAATAATGGCACACCCTTTTTTCGCATTGTGATATCAGATTAATTTGGCTATGTATGTATTCATTACTTATTTTTCTTATCACAGTGAGTCATAATATGGATGAAAATATACAAAGTGATAAAGGTGATGGGTGAAAGTAGATCTTCTAATTCAAATGCAACAAGTCAAGATGAAACAACTAAGTCAAATGTAACCAGAGGAGAAAAAGGTCTGTTGCATGGGATCATTTCATAGAAGTTGTTACTTCCGAAGGGAATACGAAAGCAAAATTTGACTACTACTTTCGTGAGTATTATTCTAAGACAAAATACGGTACGTTGACACTTCTTCCGCATATGGTTAACTGTCCTTAACGTCCTACTAATGTAGATAAGAAACAATCAAACTTAGGCTTTCAATTTGTTCCATGAGGTAGCCAAGGTGATGTAGCTATTGTCACTTGGAATTTTGATCAAGAAGAGTGTAGGAAGGTGTTATGTCGTATCGTAATAGTTAATAAGCTTCCTTTCATCTTTGTTGAGAAAAAACATTTTAAAGACTTTATGAAAATGGCACAACCTTATTTTCGGATCTCGTCCCTTAGCACTATGACTAGGGATTGTTTTGATCTTTTTAGTGAAGAAAAACAAAAGTTGAGGAGGTATTTTATGGAAATAATACAAAGAGTATGTATTATCAGTGACACCTAGACATATGTACAAAAAATCAATTACATGTGTATCGTTGCCCATTGGATTGATAGTCAATGGAATAACCATAAGAAAATACTTAAATTCTTTCCTATTGTTAGCCATAACGGCGAAGATATGGAAAATTGTATTGGTTGGTGCTTATGTGAGTGGGGGATAAATAAGTCTTCACGATCACAGTTGATAATGCAAGCTCAAATAATGTGTCAGTAAATGAATTGTCTAAGCAATTAATAAAACTGGGAACTGATTTAATGAATGGTAATCACCTTCACGTGATATGTATGGCTCACTCATGAATCTAGTAGTCCAGTGTGTTTTAAGAGAATCTTCTCTGTCTATTGAACGTGCGAGGCATGCAGTGAAATACGTTAGGCAGTCACCTACGAGGTTGAAGAGATTTCAAGAAAGTTTTAATGATGAACAACTCAATTGCAAAAAAATATTATGCTTGTATGTTCCAAGTAGGTGGAATTCCACCTACTCGACGTTGAGTGGGGCTGTTGAATTTGAGAGTGCATTTTCACATTATGTTTCTCGTGAAAATGGAATTCCTACGGGTGAACTTTTGAGTAGTGATTGGGAAAATGTAAAAACAATTACAAGATTCCTTGAAATCTTCTATCTTCTTACTCTGAAAATATCTAGATCACGTTAGGTTACATCAAATATCCATTTTCTTGAAATTTGTGCAGTTGCTGTTTATTTGGAGTAATTGATAGCAAGTGAAGATACTATTTTAAGTGAAATGGCTATAAATATGAAGGAAAAGTTTGATAAATATTGGGGTGATCTAGGAAAAATAAACAAGATAATTTTCATTTCATGTATTTTCGATCCTCGTTACAAGCTCGAGTCAGTTGGTTATGCACTTGTAATGATGTTTGGTGAAAGCCTAGGGGCAAGTAGACAAACAGAAGTTAAGAAGTACATGACTTCATTATATAATGAGTTTGTCAAGTACAGCTCAAAAGGTGATGTGCTTGCTTCATCAACTTGCTCTTCATTGGACACTTCTACTTCCAGGCTTAGTGGCAGTCAAGTAAGTACCAAAGTACATGACTTTTATAATCGTTCATGCAAGATCTAAAGAAATATAAAAATGTGAGCGGAAATGTGGATGCTAGAATAGAGTTTGATGAATATTTTGGTGAAGAAACTGAGGAAGACACCAAAGAATATGATGTCCTTCTCTGGTTGAAAATGAACTTAACTAGACTTTCTCTTCTTGCGGAGATGTCTCGTGATGTATTAGCTGTTTTGATTTTTCAAGTGTGGCATCCGAATGTGCGTTTAGTATAGGAGGACGTTTTCTTGATTCATTTAGGAGTTCATTGACTCCTAATTTGGTATAAACTCTAGTGTGGCTTCAAGATTGGCTTCAAAATGAAAATTAAAACAACCTGTAAATGTTGAGGAAGATGTTGATAAAATCGAGCAGCTTGAACAAGGTAATATTATTGTTAACATATTTGTTTTATATTGTTATTGTAAATAGTTTATATTTATTGCATGACTCATTATTATAACTTTTTTTCAGATTTAGCCAGCGCTAGAAAAGAGCCTTCTATAGTTGACGTGTAACTGACTCGCTGAAAACTTACTGGGGTCGCAGAGGAATCAGTGTTGGATTTCTGCAGCTGTGTAGGAACAACATTGGGTACTGTCTTGGTGGTACCCTCTGGTGCTTTTGCATATGCGCAACATTGGATTTTTGCAGCTGCTTTTGTGTTAGTTCAACTGGTATTATCCTTGTTTCAGTTTGAGCTTTCTGCGTTGTGCAACTTAAAATGATAAAAGCCAGACAATTAGCTCATATTTAGCACAATAAAGTTAGGGCAGGGCTGTAGTAAGATGGATGAAGCTAGTTTTCTTCTTGTTTAGGTGTCATGACCCAAATCTCCCACGTAGGATGTTGTGATGGAACCTAGTCTTTAAGACAAGGTAAGCCTAACATACATGAAGAAATTACGGAAATAATAATAGAACTTCAAATTTAAACCAACCATCTATTATAAAAGAACTCCACAATACAGCTGACAACAACTCCCAAAATCTGGTGAGACAGAGTCATAAGTTCTACACGAGTGTAATGAAACATCCCTAGTACATACTATCTAAATAAAGAGTATGAAATAGACAACAAGGACAGAGGGTGACTCTGAGACATGCAAACGCTAACAGGTATACCTTGAAGTCTTTGATCTGGTAGCTCTACTTACTGGTGCCTAGCCTGGTATGAGGTACCTGGGTCTGCACAAAAAGTTATGCAGAAGCGTAGTATGAATACACCACAATAGTACCCAGTAAGTATCAAGCCTAACTTCGGTAGAGTAGTGACGAGGTCAGGCCAAAACTCATACTAGGATAAGAATAAGGAATTGAACAAGTATAATACCAGTCTAAGAATGTAAACGAGGAAGATGAGGCAATAAGGAAATACAACAAGATAGACTGTAACTGAATTAAAAGCAATAAATGCAAGAATGAAGGAACACATAATAAGAACGTCAAGGAAACAATACAGACAATACAAGTGAGATAAAGGAGAGATAACAACAAGAATCGCAACCGAGGTACCGCCTCGTAGTCTCATTTCACAATCACTATCACAATATTTTCTTATATCACCGCGGGAGCCTTACATTTAGTTGGAAAAAAATCATTTTTTCTAAAATAGCTACCCGCATTCTAGCCCACCTTATCACAATGCGTGGCTTCAAGTAGTTCCCCCACTAGCAACACGCGTATCAACCCCACCTTATCTCACCGCATGCGTATCAACCCATATCCTTATACCACCGCATGCATATCAATATCACAACATGTCACAATTCGCACCTCAAGTGCCCAAATGCCATAACTTGCCAAAAGAATCGATAATATAAATGTTTCTACAACAATTGGCCCATGGCTCACCCACAGTGTGTACCAGAGTCTGAACAATAGCAACTGAAATTGAATAGCTCAACAAGAATGGTATTTCAATAATGTATGACTTTGCCTCAATATGATCACGACTTATACAACTTCAAAACCAAAACTCAATAATAAGATATTCCAAGAAATAGCAACATTAAGTAAGGTAATTCAACAGTTAAATAATTAACAAGGCAATAAGGAAACAATAACTTCAACTAAGCATGTAAGGGAAATTAACACGTAAGAGACGAGACTAGTATTAAAATTGTCAAATAAAACATGTAAGGATGGATCAATGATGATGGATATAACATGTCATGACAATTCGATTAAAGGCATGAAAAGAAATATACATAGCTGAAATCGGTCAATTACCACATATAGCCCGTGTACCCACTTGTCACCTTGCGTACACAGCTTTCACGTATCACAAATGCCACAAAACAACTCCAATCCTAAGGGGAAATCCCCCCCCCCCCCC
>MCJB01051521.1:22052-33419 GCA_002018475.1 Nicotiana obtusifolia | reverse complement strand
GGGAAACCCCCCCCCCCCCCAATAATGTTAGGCAAGATACTTTCCTCAAGCAAGCTAACTCAATCCACACGTAAGCCTTTTCCATTAATAGAAAACTATTCCGAATAATAAAGTTGCAATTTTGAAGAAAATCAAAAAGTCAACCCCGGGCTTGCGTTTCGGAACCCAGCCAAACTTATAAAATCCGAACAACCATTCGATAATGAGTCTAATCATACTAAAATTATTCAACACAGACCTCAAATCGACCTTCAAATCCTTAAAATATAGCTTATGAAGTTATCACAAATTTCTCCAATTTTTCCCAACTCAAAACTCTAATTAAATGATATGGATTCATATATAATAGTCAAATCTGAGTTAAATCACTCGCCTGGATCAACTCCTTGAAAATCTCTTCCAAAATCACCTAAAACTGAGGTCTCTAGCTCAAAAGATGAAAATTAGAACAAACTCTCGATCTGCCTTTTTTCGCCAGTGGTTCCACTTTTGCGGACCAATAGCCGCATTTAGGAAAATCCATTGCAGGTGTGAGTTTCACTTAAGCCAGGACCTTCCGCTTCTGCGGACCATGGCTCACTTCTGCGAGCCAGCTTCTGCGTAAGCTTAACCGCACCTGCGGTCTTCCCCAGTCAAACTCAAATCTGCTTCTGCCATAGCCCAATCGCACCTGCGGCCAAGCCCACCGCATGTGCGATGACACTAGAACTTTAGCAGCCTTCATCAATCAACTAAGTCAAAAAATGAACCCGATTTCAATCTGATTCACACTCAGAGCCACTGAAACCCTGTCCGGACATACCATCACGCTTTAAGACAAATAGCGAACCTACTCGAAGCCTAAAATCACATCAAACAATATCTATTCTACGAATCGCAACCCAATTAAAACCTATTAAAACCATGAACATCCAACTTCTAAAACTAACTTCAACTCATACCAAACCAACTCAAATTAACATTTAGCACACAAGTCAAAAATGACACAGCAAATCTATTCCAACTTCCGAAATCGGAATCGGACCCCAATATGAATAAAGTCTACTCTCGGTCAAACTTCTCAACCTTTCAAACCTTCAACTTTCTAACTTCTGCCAATTCAAGCCAAAACGACCTACGAACTTTCAAATCAATATCTGAACATGCTCCTAAGTCTAAAATCACTATATGAAGCTATCAAAATCGTCAAAACTCCATTCCGGAGTTGTCTACACAAAAGTCAAACTCCGATCAACTCTTTAACTTAAGCTTTCAACTTTGGGATTAAGTGTCCCAATTTACTCTCAACCTCACTCGAAACCAAACCAACCATCCCAGCGAGTCACATAACTACAATATAACATGGAGGAGGTAATAAATAGGGAAACAAGACTAAATTACTTAAAAAGACTAGCAGCATCGTTACATTAGGATGCTCATCTGGATTTTATACCGTGCAATGAACTCGAACTATGTTCTTTCCGTAGATTAACTAGTATCTATTATTGTCTTACTTATTAGTATTTCGTGTATGTACTAGATTGGAAGATACTTCTTCAAAAATACTGTTATATTAACAAGATAGTCTTCTGAATTTAAATCCGACATTAATCTGAAAGCATCGACGTGTCATCTTACTATGGCCGTTTGGTATTGATTATTCAAAAAAACTCTATTTGGTTGAGCTAAACCGCTCGATAATCGTTAATCCGATACCAAACTGCCCATTGTCTAATTGGATGGCTAGCGGATCACTACATTTATAATCTGATAACCGTCAAGCCGAACCATTAAGTGTAATTATCCGCCTAATCCGCCCGATAAACACCCCTAATGTCATGTTATCATCATTGAGAATTGTAATTGAGGTTTCAACCACTATATATACCAGAATTTGGTTAGTTTTGATGTTTGAATACAAGAATTGTTAATGATATTCGTTATAATTAGTTTTTCTGCTTGTATGCAAATCTAAATTTAATTAAGAGAATTAATTTGCATCGAAAGGCGCTATTTCTGCAATTGCTTGTCTGACCATGTATTGTGATTGAGTTCATTACCTTATGCTAATTTGGTCTGCCAACAATGTTTGGAGTTCACTGGATACCATACCTATTTCTTGTTCATAAATCTACGCGATCTACCCATTAAAAATACCAGTTAACTTCATACACCTTTAAAATATTTATTTTACATTCTATACCTACTTTATAAAACTTTATTTACTTCTTAAATCTTTAATATTAATATATGCCATTAAACATATCCTACCTTTTAAGGGATTAGATTATCTCTCGGAGATTCTTTTACGATATATTCAATCAACATTTAATTGGGATAAAACACCGTATATTTCTCAAAATTCTATTAAGCATCGTATACCCATGTATTCATTCTTATTGGTTATTTTCACTAATCACATAATCACTTCTTTCAAGTTTTTCCTTTCAAGCAAATAGCAAGCAAAAAGTGGAGGAAAGGATGAAGAGGAAATTGACTTTCCATAGCACTGAAAAAATACTTGGAAAGGGCGATAAAGTTTCTTTTCCCATTGAAATTCAATCTGGAAAAGTGAAATTATTGGATGAAACTCCACATGCAACCGATGAATCGGCTTCCAAAAGGGACGATAATGCTAGATTTGTGAAAATAGAATCTCAAAATTCTAAAGTTCGAGCATCCAAAAAGGATGATGGCATAATGGTTCGTAGGAAAAAATATGACATGGTAAAAACTAGGGCACCAGGTCCGAAAAGACGAAAGGCTGGTGACAACAATGGCGGAAAGAAGCTTTTAGATGGGAAATTAGAAGTAATTTATAAATTTCTCACATTAGTATACCATTGTCATTTAGTTGGAATACTGAAAAGTTATAAATTTTTTTTTTGAATAATAGAATATTGTTAGAAATTGAGTAAAAATATCTAATACTTTTATTATATTTATTTGCATTATTGTATGTATATTTTTAAATACTACTAGTGTATAAAATTTAGCCGATTTGGCATACTTGACCATATAAAGGAATACTACAATATTCAAACAGAATATTGATGTACTTCAATATTATGCGATGACTATTTTTCGAACCATTTAATAGTAACTTTTTTATTCTGTAGTATTGGAATATTTACTTGCCGGCTAGTGAAGCTTATAAAACAAAGTCGACCTACAATACAAATGTTAACATTATAGATGAATTGATGGAAAACCTCACTGCACGACAGTTTGACATGTTTCAGAAAACTTATTTTGGGCGTTTTTTGGATTTGCCCAAAATGCTGGTGCAGAATCAACTTATCTATGCCTTCCTCTGGAGGGAGGTGTATCAACAAAACAAGGATAAGATTTGGATTATTTTGAACGGTGTTAAGTTGAAATTTGGCTTGCAGGAGTTTGCCTTGACTTCAGGTTTGAAATGTACTGGCGATGAAAAGAAATCTTACCATGATGAATATAAGAACAACTTAGTATATATATACTTTAGTGGAGAACCATTGGGGAATAAGGAGTCTATTAGTATTTGTTTTAAGGAGAATGGGTGGATGACTGGTGAGGGCGCTGTGAAGATTTTTATTTTGTAAATTTTGAATACATTTTTATTTTCAAAGTTCCCACAGAAATATGTTGACAATGATTACCTTGAAATTGTGGATAGAGGGGAGTTTAACTCTTATCCTTGGGGAAAGTTCTGTTCCTGTCACGACCCAAACAAGAGGGCCATGACGGGCATCCGGGCCTTACATGCCGAGTACTAACATACATTTTATCTAACCTTTTTAATTATCAATAAGGGCCGACAAGATCAGTATGAATGGCAGACAATAATCCTAATCAACCAAAATTTTAGATAATGACATAAACATATATAACATGGCCGACAAGGCTGTCATGAAAAACTATACAACAAAAATAAATTTGCCGACAAGGCAATCCTAACTATACATAAGTTGACACTTGTCTATGAGCCTCTACAGGAATAAGTGATGCAACATGGCCGGAACAGGGCCCCGACATACCCATAATGCCTATAACAAAAATGCATACCAAGACCACGGCAAGTCCGAAGAAGGGATCTCGCCAATAACCGCTGAACTGGCAGCCTACTATGGTGGGGGAGCTTCACCTACCCGTCTATCAGGACCTGCAGCACGACATGCAGCGTCCACAAATAAAAGGACGTCAGTACGAATAAGGTACTGAGTATGTAAGGCAGGAAAGTATAATGTAAGAACAGTAATGTGCATAGGGATAGAAAATATACACCCTGTAACATCTGAGTGCCTCAGAGGGCGACTAATCATGAAATGCCTGATGTGCATATACATATATATCCTTTTAAAATCATCATATACATACGCCTCTGTGGGCCTCATCATCATCATATCATACCCCGGCCATCAAAAGGCTCGGAAACATCATACCCAACTGATCAGTGGTTGCACAGTAGGTGCCATGCCCGGCCGCCTATTGCGTGGACTAGGTAGAGTAAAATAGATGTCGACTATAGCGCGGCTCAGTAGAGTAAAACAGATACGTATATATAGTTGCACAATAGGTGCCATACCCGGCCGACTATAGCCCGGCTCGGTAGAGTAAAATAAATAATGCATGTTGGACTCATTGGAATCACACTTTGAACCCTTCGGAGCGGCGTAAGTTCAAAGAAATAACATCAACATCAATCCTCCCATAAGAGGGGAAACAATATAAGTACTACTACCTTCTAAGAGTAGAGTATCTTTGGAGGCTCGTTCATTGCATTACGTACAATCAGAGTCGTGCAAAAGAAGGAAAGGGACAGTCTCACATACCTTGTATATACTGCCCAACCTCAAGCTTTGAAAATTCCACGACTCCTTAGTCTACAATAAGAGAAATGACATTACCATTATCGCTTAAGCGTCGTAACTATTATGTATTAACTGTAACCTATTTTGCGATGAAACGGACAGCACCTCCCCTATATATATGACTTCCCACAAGTTAACACAATCACCAAACAGCCCAAACAACATCAATAATAATCATATTAAGCCTCTGAAAACAGTCCACCGACCAACAACATTACTAGCAAGTCTTTTGACGTATATCTCACAAGTTCTAGCTTCAACGACTTAGCCGTAACTTGGATAATCTTAAATACATGTAGGGTATGAGGTTCCTTACCTTTAAGCAGAAAGAAAAACTCCAATTTGACCTTAATTGACCACGAGATGTCCCTCTAATGCTGCCACAAAAATAAGGGAGCGAAGCTAGCAATCAATTCGATTTTTTCGGCACTAGAATCACTTTAGAAGGTTTGAAATCACCTAGGTTGATATTAAAACCTGAGGGAGTATTTTACAGAACATAAAAAACTTAAAACAAAACCTCCCACACGAGCTGGAACAACACAAAAATCAGCAAAAACAAGAAGAAATAGGAACTTACTAGTGCCACGAGATTCCCGACACTTGATTTGTGTTATTTGCCCTTTGTTTTAGTCTTGGAACGTGAGAGAACCTTGAGAGGGTGTTCTTAGGATTCTAAGGTCTGAATATACTGAAAACTAATGACTTAAAACGGGGTTGAGGCGTGTTATATATATCCATATGTCTTACCGCCTATGTGGGCCCCATAGAGAGGTACTTGGCGCAGTCTCACGAAAACGCGAATATCTCCTTAATGCATTGGAAACTAGACTCATAGATCTTCAATTTTTTGGGTATATCACCGGTAATTCCAAGTAAATTGGGATAAAAGCTTAGTGACATTTGACCTAAAGTATGAGTAAAATTATGAACGTAAGTTGCGACAACTATTGTCGACTTTTTCTTCATAACTCATTTGACTTCAAAACTTATAAAACGGATATTATATGATTCAAATACCTTAAAACATGACCTCTTGGTAATATTAATCACCTCTCTATTTACCCAAAAATACGAGTTACAACATCCTTGATTCATTTAACTTCTAATATTTGTTAACCACCCTTATACACCCTTGCATCATTTACGACCAATAGGACTAAATTCTTATTTTCTCAAAGGTAATCTCTTCTCGGACCTATGTAGACTATCTTACGGTGTAATCTAACGTATACAATTATGGGTTGTAACACCCTCCCCCCCAGGAACATTCGTCCTTGAATGTAAGGGTTTACGGGGAGTCTAACTCATCGTGGATTTTTTACGATAAGAAAATCTGAGTTTCCTCTATAAAATGGACACTAGCAAAACTTGCAAGCAGTTAAACCCAATTTATAGCCTTACAAGGCTATACAAAGCATTATTGCTACATACATTATCTGCATATCACCATTTTGTATTAAGAAAGGGTATTCTCAAGTTATTGCTTCCCTCATAGAGACGTTTCTCCTTCTAATGCGTCCTGCGTTTACGCGACACCCTCATTATCTTCATTCTGGAACAAGTAAGGGTATTTAGACTTCATCTCATCTTTCGCTTCCCATGTCATTTCTTCCGTATTATTGTTCCTCCACAATACTTTGACGGAAGCTACATCTTTTGTTCTCAGCTTGCGGACTTGTCGATCTAATATAGCCACTGGCATTTCTTCATATGATAGATCCATTGTAACTGGTACATCTTTGATAGGGACGACCTGAGAAGGGTCTCCAATACATTTCCCCAACATAGATACGTGGAATATTGGGTAGACAAATTCCAATTCAGATGGCAATTCTAACTCATAAGCAACCTGTCCAATTCGCCGAAGAATTTTGTACGGCCCGATATACCGCGGATTCAGTTTACCCTTCTTCCCAAAACGCATAAGATTCCAGGTCATGACGTCGGACATCGGAATAAGATTTTTGCCTGCTTTGTGCCGCCTTCAGTCGCTCTTGTATCACTTTCACCTTCTCAATGGCTTGGTGAATCAAATCTGGTCCATATAATTCTGTCCCACCGACTTTGAACCATCCAAATGGTGATCTACATCTCCTCCCGTATAGTGCCTCGTACGGGGCCATTTTAATACTGGAATGGTAGCTATTATTGTAGGTGAATTCTATGAGTGCCAGATGATCATCCCAGTTCCCTTTGAAATCTAGAACACATGCCCGTAGTATATCTTCAAGTGTCTGAATGGTACGTTCAGCCTGTCTATCAGTCTGCGGATGGAATGTCGTGCTGATGTTCACTTGTGTGCCTAAACCCTTCTGAAAAGACCTCCAAAAGTTAGCCGTAAATTGAGCTCCTTGGTCTAATATAATAGATAATGGCACACAATGAAGCCTAACAATCTCCTTGATATACAATTTCGCATAATCTTCAACAGTGGAAGCTGTCTTAACTGGCATAAAATGGGCACATTTTGTAAGTCGATCAACTATCACCCAGATGGAGTCAAACTTATGATAAGAGCAAGCCTTCCATTTCCAAGTCGGAATTTCTATATTTTGAATCAATCCACTGGGTTTCTGATGCTCAATCTTTACTTGTTGACAATTAGGGCACTGGGCTAAAAATTCTACAATAGACTTCTTCATGTTATCCATCAATACTGCTCCTTAATGTCATGATACATCTTTGTCGAACCGGGATGGATAGAATATCGGGACTGATGAATCTCAATCATAATTTTCTCTCGCAACCCTGCTACATTAGGTACACATAATCGGCCCTGGTATCTTAGTGTCCCATCCCCTCCGATCTCGAAAGCTAAAATTTTACCCTGCTAAATGCCGTCTCTTAATCGTACCAAGGTAGGATCTTCATATTGCCGTGCTTTTACCTCGGTTACCAAAGATGATTCCGACGTATTTTGTATATTAACACCTCTGTCATCAGAGTCTAACAATCTGATTCTCATATTGGATAGCTGATGAAGCTCTTTAGTCAACCCCTGTCTACTTGCCTCAATGTGTACTAGGCTTCCCATTGACTTACGACTGAGAGCGTCTTCCACAACATTGGCTTTACCGGGATGGTACAATATCTCGACGTCGTAATCTTTAAGTAATTCAAGCCAACGCTGCTGTCTCAAATTCAACTCTTTCTGCTTGAAAATGTATTGTAAACTCTTTTGATCTGTGTAGATGTCAACATGGACACCATATAAGTAGTGTCGCCATATCTTTAAAGCATATATCACTGTAGCCAATTCCAAATCATGAGTCGGGTAGTTATTTTCATGCTTCTTTAATTGTCTTGATGCATAAGCAATCACCTTCCCACGTTGCATCAATACGCACCCCAAACCTACACCTGAAGCATCACAATATACCACATACGCTTTTGTTCCTTCTGGGAGAGTAAGCACTGGCTCGGAGGTCAACCGATTCTTTAGCTCCTGGAAACTACGTTCACAAGCATCAAACCACTAGAACTTGGTAGCTTTCCATGTCAACTTAGTCAATGGTGGTGATAGAGAGGAAAACCCTTCTACAAACCTCCTATAATATCCTGCTAGCCCTAGAAAACTGCGGAATTCTGACGGTGTTGTGGGTCTTGGCCAACTCTTCACTGCATCAATCTTCTGAGTGTCGACACTAATACCCTCGTCAGATATCACATGGCCAAGGAATGCTACTGAGTTTAGCCAGAATTCACGTTTGGAGAGCTTAGCATACAACTTACGATCCCGAAGGGTCTGTAATACTATCTGCAAGTGGCCCGTATGTTCTGTCTCTGAACGAGAATACACCAGAATGTCATCAATGAATACAATCATGAATACATCGAGATAGGGCCTGAATACACTATTCATGAGATCCATAAAAGCTGCTGGGTCATTTGTTAGCCCGAACGACATTACCAAGAACTCAAAATGTCCATATCTAGTCAGGAAGGCTGTTTTTGGAATATCTTTCTCCTTGACCCTCACCTGATGATACTCTGAACGTAAGTCAATCTTGGAAAAATACTTGGCACCCTGGAGTTGGTTAAACAGGTCGTCAATCCTTGGAAGTGGATATTTGTTCTTTATAGTAAGCTTATTCAACTGTCGATAATCGATACACATCCTTAACGACCCGTCTTTCTTTCGCACGAACAAGACTAGCGCAACCCAAGGTGAAGTGCTAGGCTTAATGAAGACGTTATCCAGCAAGTAACTCAACTGCACCTTCAACTCTCGCAACTCTGTCGGGGCCATCCTGTATGGAGGGATAGAGATCGGTTGAGTGTCAGGAAACACATCAATCTCCCTCTCAGGAGGAAGACTTGGGAGTTCATCTGGGAAAACTTCTGGAAATTCGTTGACCACGGGGATTGATTGTATAGTAGGAGGCTTCGCCTCCGCATCCCTAACGCAAATGAGATGATAAATGTAACCCTTTGCGATCATTTTCCTTGCCTTAAGATAGAAAATAAACATACCTTTCAGCATAGCAATGTTCCTCTTCCATTCGATGACGGGTTCACCAGGAAACTGAAATCTAACTATCTTCGTACGACAATCAACATTTGCATAGCATGAGGCCAACCAGTCCATTCCCATTATCACATCGAAATCAACCATTTCTAACTCAATTAAATTTACCGAGGTTTTACGACTACAAATCATCACTATACAACCTCTATATACCCTTCTAACAATCACTAATTCTCCTATCGGAGTAGCTACCGCAAGTGGTTTACTTATTAATTCAGGTTTGACGCCAAACTTATTAGCCACAAAGGGTGTAACATATGATAATGTAGATCCCGGATCAATCAATGCATATACATCATAAGAAAACACAGACAATATACCTGTAACAACATCTGGAGATGACTCGAGATCCTGTCGACCTACTAGAGCATATGTTCGATTTTGAGTACCACTCAAACTCGGCACTGCACTTCTACCTCTACCATGACATGTCGACTGCTGAAAACACCGTGCTGGACGTCGAACTGATGAGGAAGAACCAGTCACAGATCTAGTCGGCTGAGCCATACCACCACATTCTCTGTTAGGACAATCCCGCCTCATATGGCCAGGCTGTCCGCAAGAATAGCATGCATTGGAACCACGACGGCATAGTCCAAAGTGGGCCTTACCGCACTGATCACAACGAGGTGTTGGGGTTCTCGTCTGACTAGTATCCCTATGATATTGTGAGCCTGATGCCCCCGAACTCTGACCTGAACCAGAATAGGTAAATTGATCATACTGGGGCCTCTGAAAGCGTGGAGGAGGAGTAGCTACAGGTGGCGCCAAACTCCTCGAAGACTGGGGCCTGACACTACCTTTGAAGTCACCAGAATACCCTACAAATCTCGCCCTCTTATGCTGGCCCCAATCCTGCTCCCTGTCTGTTCTTTGCTGGCGCTTACTATCCTCTAGTATCTGGGCATAAGCCTGAATACGGAAAATATCCATGCCCTCTATCAAGGAGGCTGTCGTGCACTCATTTATCAGATATGGTCCCAATCCGTTCACGAATAGGTGCACCCTATCGCTCATCTCGGCCACCATATGGGGAGCATACCTTGCTAAAGAATCAAACTGCATACTATACTCTCGCACACTCATATTACCCGGTCGAAGGTTCAAGAACTTATCAGCTCTAGCTCGTCGTATCTCAAATGGCAGGTGGTGACGAAGAAAGGCCTCAGAAAATTCCTTCCACACAAGTGGGGGAGCGTTCGGACCCTTGGATCTCTCCCAACTATCATACCAGAAAATTGCTAAATCCCGTAACCGATAAAAGCCAACTCTACTGCCTCTGTATCACTAGCATGCATAACCCGCAGTGTACGATGAACCTGATCAATAAAAGTCTGCGGCTCCTCCTTGGGGTCTGATTCGGTAAACACTGGAGGATCTAGATTAATAAAATCATGAACTCTCGCACTAATCGGTTTATCAGCAGCACCGGTATTCTGCCTCTGAGCTTGAGAAGCTACCAAGCTAGTCAACAACTGTACCTCACTCCGCATATCCTGGTCTGTAGTACCAAATGGAGGAACTGGAGATGCTGGGTGCCTTCTAATATTCCCTAGAAGAGAAGGAGTAAATGAGGTCTGAGACGACATCTCACTCTGAGGCTCATTTTGGCCTTCTCTGGCGAGAGGCACCTGACTGATACCTTCTCCTGCAACTGTATCAAGGCGTCTACTAATCACTTGCTTCCTAGTCGTGGGCATCACTGAAAAGAACATGGTTAATATTAGAGACGAATACTTACGACTCAGCTCTGCGCATGATCTAGATTCAGGAAAAAGGTAACAACCCTAAATGTCATGCAGCCTCCTGATTATAAATGTGGCGCGCTACTTGGAAAGGGCGATGAGATTCAAGCAAATAGCAAGCAAAAAGTGGAGGAAAGGATGAAGAGGAAATTGACTTTCCATAGCACTGAAAAAATACTTGGAAAGGGCGATAAAGTTTCTTTTCCCATTGAAATTCAATCTGGAGAAGTGAAATTATTGGATGAAACTCCACATGCAA
>MCJB01051521.1:1949-20271 GCA_002018475.1 Nicotiana obtusifolia | reverse complement strand
GCCTCTGTGGGCCTCATCATCATCATATCATACCCCGGCCATCAAAAGGCTCGGAAACATCATACCCAACTGATCAGTGGTTGCACAGTAGGTGCCATGCCCGGCCGCCTATTGCGTGGACTAGGTAGAGTAAAATAGATGTCGACTATAGCGCGGCTCAGTAGAGTAAAACAGATACGTATATATAGTTGCACAATAGGTGCCATACCCGGCCGACTATAGCCCGGCTCGGTAGAGTAAAATAGATAATGCATGTTGGACTCATTGGAATCACACTTTGAACCCTTCGGAGCGGCGTAAGTTCAAAGAAATAACATCAACATCAATCCTCCCATAAGAGGGGAAACAATATAAGTACTACTACCTTCTAAGAGTAGAGTATCTTTGGAGGCTCGTTCATTGCATTACGTACAATCAGAGTCGTGCAAAAGAAGGAAAGGGACAGTCTCACATACCTTGTATATACTGCCCAACCTCAAGCTTTGAAAATTCCACGACTCCTTAGTCTACAATAAGAGAAATGACATTACCATTATCGCTTAAGCGTCGTAACTATTATGTATTAACTGTAACCTATTTTGCGATGAAACGGACAGCACCTCCCCTATATATATGACTTCCCAGAAGTTAACAAAATCACCAAAAATCCCAAACAACATCAATAATAATCATATTAAGCCTCCGAAAATAGTCCACCAACCAACAACATTACTAGCAAGCCTTTCGACGTATATCTCAGAAGTTCTAGCTTCAACGACTTAGCCGTCACTTGGATAATCTTAAATACATGTAGGGTAAGAGGTTCCTTACCTTTAAACAGAAAGAAAAACTCCAATTTGACCTTAATTAAGCACGACATATCCCTCCAATGCTGCCACAAAAACAAGGGAGCGAAGCTAGCAATCAATTAGGGTTTTTCGGCACTAGAATCACTTTAGAAGGTTTGAAATCACCTAGGTTGATATTAAATCCTGAGGGAGCATTTTACAGAACATAAACAACTTAAAACAACCTCCCACATGAGCGGGAACAACACAAAAATCAGCAACAACAAGAAGAAATAGGAACTTACTAGCGCCACGAGATTCCCGACACTTGATTTGTGTTGTTTGCCCTTTGTTTTAGTCTTGGATCATGAGAGAACCTTGAGAGGGTGTTCTTAGAATTCTAAGGTCTGAATATACTGAAAACTAATGACTTAAAACAGGGTTGAGGCGTGTTATATATATCTATATGTCTTAAACCGCCTATGTGGGCACCATAGAGAGGTGCTTGGTGCAGTCTCACGAAAACGCGAATATCTCCTTAATGCATTAAAAACTAGACTCATAGATCTTCAATTTTTTGGGTATATCACCCGTAATTCCAAGTAAATTGGGAGAAAAGTTTAGTGACATTTGACCTAAAGTATGAGTAAAATTATGAACGTAAGTTGCGACAACTTTTGTCGACTTTTGCTTCATTACTCGTTTGACTTCAAAACTTATGAAACGGATATTATATGACTCAAATGCCTTAAAACATGACCTCTTGGTAATATTAATCACCTCTCGATTTACCCAAAAATAGAGTTACAACATCATTGATCCGTTTAACTTCTAATACTTGTTAACCACCCTTATATACTCTTGCATCATTTAAGACCAATAAGACTAAATTCTTATTTTCTCAAAGGTAATCTCTTCTCGGACCTATGTAAACTATCTTACGGCGTAATCTAACATATACAAGTATGGGTTGTAACAGTTCCAAGCAGCCATTAATGGGTTAACGAGTAAGTTGCGCACAAAGCCTCAATCGTACAGACTTGCTAGTTTTCCCTTGCTTTTCCAGTGTTGGTTCTACAAATGCTTCCCATATATTAGATTTAATTGCTTCAAATTTAACGACTCGATGGGGCATTTTGAGCTTTAGCATTCCATTTGATGGTTTGAGACTTTGAGTAGCTTCATATTATGTATTATGACTTACGTGTATTGTTTGTTTCAGTTTTCGAGTGGTTCAGGATTGATTTGGAAGAATGATTCTCGTTTTAAAAGCTCTAAGTTGGAAGAGTTGACTAAGGTTTGACTTTTGGGTACACGGACTAGGAATAGGGTTTTAATTATTCCAATACATTTATATGATGATTTTGGACATGTCCACAAAGTTTGATTAAATTCCGATGAGTTTTGGATAAGTTTGGGTTGTATGGTGATTGTTTTCGGTTTCGATGTCGATTTGAGCATAAAGGTTAATATTGAGCATACGGCCTCAGATTTGTGTTTCAACTAAACTATTATATCTGTATCGTAATTTTGGAACCATAGCAACTGAAATCATCAAGTTTCGACATCGTATGAGGGTGTTTAAGGTTATTTTACTAAGAATTCGGTTGCTAATTTTTTAGAGTAATTACGAAATTGCCACTGAATTCGTATTTAAAAAGTTGTACTATTTCCAAATATTGAAACCAACACATCTCCTTCATTATAAGGTCAAATGGAGTGATAAAAAGTCTAACTTGACTGGAATTTCACGAGAAATCTATTGGAGGCATCAAAAGCGAGTTTCGGGATCGTTTGGCATAAGAAATGAGATAGAACAACTGGACGTTTTTGGCTATTAATGTTTTTGGAGTATTTTTCATATTGAAAGTTTGGGATTGTGAGAATTCAAGGATGTTCTTCAAGTTTCTTCCATGGGGTAAGGTCTAAACCATAACCTAAGTATCTTTCTTTCATTCCCTTGATTTAAGTTTTAATCCATGATTTTAATTGAAAACTCATTTAATTCTTTAAATCAAGCCCTAGGGTTATGTCCTAAATTTTAAAAATTGAAAATGAGTTAGAGACATCTCGATTCCTTTTGGGGTCTTGTTCTCCTATATAGGATAAAAACATACTCGAATTTGACGAGTTTTGGCGGAGTATTTTGGAAGATATGGGACCCAACAAGTGTGGGTTGGACTCTTGAGTTGTGAACACCCAAGAGCGATGTTTTGGAAAATTGATTGAGCTATCGGACTCCAATTGAATCGATTTTCATTCATGTGAGCTTGTATTGGTTCGGGCTTCGCTTGAGTAAGCTTGGATTAAGAATCCAAGGCAAGCCCGATGTTGTCTGTTGTTGACTTTTTGGGAAAAATATAAATTTATTGTAATTAGCTTCTCTTGCATTGTTTGATATTATTAAGTCATTTTTTGTTAGATTTGAGCCATGTGGAGGCGAATTTTAAGGAAAAGTTATTTTTGAGTGTTGAATTGACTTAGTTGAGATAAGTGTCTTGCGTAATATTGTGTGGGGGAACTACCCCTTTAGGATTAGTATTGGTTGATTCATTTGTGCTATGTGAAAGTCGTTACGCAAGGTGAAGAGTGGGTATACGGGTTGTACGTGGTATTTTGCTCGTTTAGGCTAATTTTACTATTTTCCATGCTTTAGTTGAAATGCCATATCATGTTCTAAATTCTCTTAGTTAATCTATTCTTGTTTGAGTTAGTCTATCCGTACATTCCCTAATTGAATTATTTAAAACTTGTTTTACATCCTCCTTGATAAATTGAGCTCATGCCTCAGTTGAACTTGATGCCTCTCTTAGTGCTACATGCTATCTCTTCATTATTAATTATCATATTTGAAGTTATTGTTCGTGTTATCCCCCTCATTCTTGATTATCATTACTTGAAGTTGTTGTTCATGTTATCTCTTTTCTTGTTGATTTTCACTATTTAAAATTATTATTATACGTTATCTCTTCCATTGTGAGTCATTCTTATTTAATATCGTGGTTATATATTATCTCATTGTTGAGTTGTTGGTGTTGAGGTTTTGAAGGCAGTTATCATGTTGAGGCGAAATTGTTATTGTTGAAACATCTTCTTTGTTGGGCATTTTACATTCACTACCGTTATTGATATTCTTGTACCCGTTGTGGTGGAGCCATGGGCTATTGTTATGAAAATATTAATATTGTTGATTGTTGGCAAATTGTGATATATGGGCACTTGTGGTGCGAGTTGTTATTGTAATGTGATATTGACGCGCATGTGGCGGCATAAGGCTTAGGGTTAATATGCCTACGGCAGTATAAGGTGGAACTTATGTACGTGTTACTTGTGGGGGAACTACGTGAAGCCATGCAACGTAATAAAGTGGGCTAAAGTGCATGTAGCTATTTCGAAAAAACTATTTTTCAAACCTATTTAAAATATAAGGCTCACACAGCGTTAAAGAAAGATTGTAATTGAAATTGTGAAATGTGAATATCAGGTGGTACCTCGGTTGTGATTTTCATTTTACATTCCAAGTTGGGACAACTTGTTGATTTGAACGATTGTTGTTCTTCCTTCAATCATTCATCCACATTTTAATTATATTTGGTTATTCATTGTTATCTTGGTATTGGAATGATTTTGGTTTCTTCTATGAGTCATGCATTCTACGTGATTTGTTGTGTTTCTTTAACATGATAATTTGTCCCTCCGTTAGTGAATTTAATTGTGAGGAGTCACTATATCATATTCTATTGAGTTGGTAACACAATGGTTTAAATAAAAGAATTATTAACATGCTTTATTCTATATGCCTCTTTAGTTCGTTACTTTAACTTATGTTTTACTTTGTTTAAAAATAATACTTTTACTCAATTTTATTGATTTCTAAACTAAAACCATCTTATACTTTGTTTCGTGTAAATTGTATATTATTTTACTTTACTTGATTTCTACTCATTATTTCATTTGACACCATACCTTATTCAAGATTGTTATTATGTTTTATTATGTCTAAATATATCTTTCGTTCATCTAAATTAATAATTATCACAGTTGCAAAGTACATGGTAGCACGTTGGCTTTGTCGTGAGAAGGTGATTTTTATTATGGGTACGAGATGCCATATATGTAAGATTTAAAAATTGTGGTTCATGACTTGCGGTTTATGAGGTGAGATGCCTCGGGGTAATTTTTGTTGTAAGTCCATGCGTTGGGAGCAGTTTGATCATTTGAGTTTTCATCCGTTTGTTTTCTTAATTTGAGTTCATTTACATCTTATCGGTGTTCTGATTATGTTGTTTCTTTGTTACTCGTTTACTACTTGCTGTCATTTATGTTTCTATTACTTCTTTGTTGGTTGTCAATCAATAATATTTCCGCCGTTGGCCTTACACTGATGTTATTTCTATTGTTAGCTTATGTATATCTTGAACAGGTTTCTATGTCTAGTAAGTGTCTTGATTTGGTCTCATCACTACTCTACCGAGGTTAGGCTTGATACTTACTGGGTACCATTGTGGTGTACTCATGCTACTCTTCTGTATATTTTTGTGTAGATCCAGGTATCCTGAGTGTATTGTTGAGAGTTGCGTCTGTGCGGCAGGAGATTTCAAGGTATACTTGCTTGACGTTCGCAAGCCTCGGAGTCGCCATCTTACTTCATTATGATACTGTTAAAATGAAATTCAAAAAGTATTGTGTTTAGAAATTCTAGTATGTTTTAGTAGTGCTTATGACTCCGTACTAGCGGTTTTGAAAAATGTATAACTATTAGCCGCTTGCAGCTATGTATGTCACTTAATAGTTTATGATAAATAATTAAATAGTTCAATTCTGTTAGTAAATCAGTACGTGTTAGGCATACATAATCTTAAAGACTAGGTGCCATCACGACATCCTAAGGTGAGAAATTAGGATCATGACATCAAAGGTGAAGGACAAATGCCCCAGGATAATAAAATGAAATATAACAACCATGGATGAATGTAGTTGCTTTTGTTCTTCGAATTTGTAACGGCTCTATACTTCTGCTATGAGAATATTGCAATTACAATAGTATAACAAATTTGGAAAGATACAAAAGAAACCGACAAACCATTTATTCTAAAATTCAATCTCTGTACCCTATTGAGTGAACCTAACAAAAAAAACGACAAAGTTATCATGTCTCTAATAGAATGAACAATTTAATCTCTTCTAGGAATATTTCTGTATGTTCTTCGATTGTGACCCTAGTGTTCACATTACTGTAAGTATTTTTCACCTTTTTAGCGTGTCGTACCCATGCATACAATTCTCGTTTTTTCTTCGGCCTACCTGGTTGTATTTTTCCAATTGGTGGAGACACAGACTCTTTCATGATTTCTATAGGAATATTTTAGTTTATTTCATTAGGAATAGGGTTGTAATGATCCGACCAGTCGTTTCGAGCATTTGTACTTCGCTAGGTAGTTTTAGAGCATGAGTAGCTCCGCATAATGTATTTTGACTTATGTGAATCATCGGTCTTGGTTTTTCAAGTGATCCGGAAGTGATTTAAAAATAAATGAATTTCATGTTTGAAGCTTTAAGTGGAAGAGTTGATTAACTTTCACTTTTGTGAATTTGACACCGAAACGAAGTTTTGAGTGTTTCGTTAGATCCGGATGGTGATTTTGGACTAGGGCGTATGCCCGGATTTGCATTTGGATATTTTTAGAAGGATTCGACGCTAATTGGCGAAAGTCGAAAATTTGAAGGTTTGGAAAGTTCATAAGTTTGACGGAGAGTTGACTTTGTGCATATCGGGCTTAGATTGTGGTTCCGGTAATTTGAATAGCTTCTTTACGTCATTTGAGACTAGTGTGCAAAATTTGGGTTCATTCCGAGTTAATTTGATATGTTTCGGCGCGAGTTTTGGAAGTTGAAAGTTCAAGGTTCATTAATTCGATTCGAGGTGTGATTCGTTATTTCGATGCAGTTATGTATGATTTGAGGCCACGAGTAGGTCCGCATTATGTTACACGACTTAATGGTATATTCGAACGGGGTCCCGAGGGCCTCGGGTGAGTTTCGGACGAGGTTCGGATCATTTTGGAACCATTTGGTTAAGGCTGGTTTGGTAGGATTCTGGTGTGACCGCACCTATGGAGCTATGGGCGCAGGTGCGGAGCCGCAAAAGCTGCAGAGTCGTCGCAGGAGTTGAAAGGGATATGTTTGGAAGCATCGCAGATGCGAAGTTTTGCGCTGCATATGCATTATCGCAGAAGCGATGGACGGGGCGCAGGAGCGGAGATCTATGCAGATGCGCGTTTGTTATCGCACCTGCGATGTCGCAGTAGCAGATGAGTTTTCGCAGATGCGAAGAGCCATTTCTCCAATTGATTCCGCAGAAGCGGGCTTCAGTCTCAGAAGTGACGCCGCAGAAGCGGCTAAATTGTTCGCAGAAGCGAACACGCCTGGGCAGAACTATATATCGAGTTTTTTTGGGTCTTTTATCATATTTTGAGATGTGGGACTCGGATTGAGACGATTTTTGAAGCAAAGTTCATCACAAGGATTTGGTTATATGTTCTACACTCGGTTTTGATTATATTTCATGATTTCTATCTTCATTTTTGGTAATTAGATTATGATTTTTAAAGAAAAATTGGGGGTTTTAGCCTAAAGTATCATAGAGTCAATTTTACAGTTTTAGAGATCGATTCGGAGTCGGATTTGAGTGAAATTAGTATAGTTGGACTCATAATTAAATGGGCTGTTGGATTTTATAAGTTTCGTCGAGTACTTAGGCGCGGGCCTGGTTTGGACTTTTGGGTTGAATTTCGCTTTTGATTAAAGATTCGACTTTTATCGATTGGAATTGTTTCCTTAGATTTTATTTGATGTATTTGAGTTGCTTTTGCTAGATTCGAGCCGTTTGGAGGTCGGTACGTGCGAGATGGCATTTTTGGAGCATCGCTTGGTTTGCTTGGTATTGCGGTTGGCTTGTTCGAGGTAAGTAACACTTCTAAACTTTGTGCTAAGGGTATGAACCCCTGAATATACATGACATGTGTTTGGTGTGGAGGTGACGCACATGCTAGGTGATGGACGTGTGGGCGTGCACCGTCTGAATTGTGACTCAGTTATTTCTGTGGTACTGTGTAGTTACCTAATCTTATTTGTATCTACGAAATCCTACGTGCTAGAGTAATTTAGCTGAGACCCATGTTAGAAACCATGTCTAGGCTATATGCTTATCCTGTTGGGACTCACAGAGGTTATTTATGTTGTTGAGTTATTTGCTTACATTGCAATTACATACTGAGTCATACGCATTCATTTGCATATTATATCTCAGTAGTTGTTACCATTTATTGATACATCACATCATCATGTCAGGCTAATTTCAAGATATTGTAAGCCCGAGAGACTGGAGAGATTGATGACTGACTGAGGCCGAGGGCCTGATGGTGAGGATCTATGATGGGATCGAGCTGCAGGCCGCAACATGTTGTATTGATTTATGCCATGATTGGCTTGTTATAGTGCTTGGGCTGAAGGAACGCCTCCGGAATCTGTAAAAATCCCCAATGAGCATAAAGTACCTACTGAGTGAGAGTGCCGAGTGCGAGTATCGAGCACGAGTGCCGAGTGATTGGGAGGATTGAGTGACTGTGAGGACTAAGAGGACTGAGTGACTGGGTGGACTGAGTGAATTGATACTCGGAGAGTATGCATATGGTTTTATCACTGAGTTGTATCGCATTTGACATACACACTTGACATAAAGGCATAGAGATGCATTTATCCTCATGATGTACGGTATCACGTCATTCATGACTTCTCATATATATTGACATGTAGGCATCAAGATGTATTTTTCTCATGTCATTTGAAAATGAAAGATTTACCTGTTGAAAGTTTTGAAAAAAATCACAGTTTTACAAACATACTCCTATTTTGGTGATTTCGGTAAAAATTTGGGTTTTCACTGACATTCTTGAAAAGCATGCCTATTTTTCCGAAACTGTGAACGTGCTGAGCACTATATCTCTGAGTTACTTCTTTTATCACTTTTATTATGTTTTTATGAACTGTTGTTGGCTATTGGTGTTGGACTCCGACCTTTGTTCCAACTCGTCACTACTTTCAACCTAAGGTTAGGTTTGTTACTTATTGAGTACATGGGGTCAGTTGTACTAATAGTATACTTCTGCACCTTGCGTGCAGATGTTGGATGCTAATATTGCTGTGATAGCCAAGAGCTAGATTTGAAGATCTAGCTGCGTTCCGGTGGTAGCTGCCTCTTGTTCATGGTAGCCTTAGATTTATAAAATTCTGTTTATGTACATTTCGAACAGAGGATGTATTTATTTATTTCATGTCAGCTTTGTAAATTCTAATCTTAGAAGCTCATGATTTATACTACCAGTCCTTGAGAATTCTTGTATAAAAGCAGCTTTATTATCATTTCTTTTCTAAATAAATCTCATTTAAATTGGATAGTTGTTAATTGACTTACCTGATGGGTTGAGTTAGGTACCATCACAATTAGATGAATTTTGGGTCGTGAAAGGGTGCACGTATTCTTCATATGTTTTCATTAAATATCCCTTGGTGTAATAAATAGAGCAAAATTCAAATAGATCCATGCCCTTGCTCGTCACAATTGCCAACGCGTGAGGACACGGTATCTCATCCATTTCAAATCTCTTTCAAGAGCAGGTTCTATTGCCGAGATTCAGCACATATTGAATTCCTGCTTCATAAACTGTATGTATTTGTTCGTTCGAAGGCTTCATCTGCATTTATGAAAATAAATGCATTAGTATACTGATTTCACTCATACAATTTATAGAAGGCTTTAATATATATATATATATATATATATATATATATATATATATATATATATATATATACACAAATATAATGCAGCTTACAGTCATCATCTGAGAATCAATATAATTGTCAGTCAGGATATCTTCATATTTCTTTCCAGTTCAGTGTTTGTCACCTTTGCATTCATATTGTTAATGTAATTCCAGTCCCGAACCAACGAGTGTATTGACTCCAACAAAGGCAGTATAGGTAGTTCTCTTGCACTATTATTTACTGAATTCATTGACACAGCAATATTAGATGTCATAACCATGGTTACGTTAACTTCTGAGTATGCTCTTGCCATCTATGATATCCGGCGTTGAACAAGTATTCTTTAAGTCTCTTGTCAATACTATTTATATTATGCATATGATGCTCAAATTCTTCAATAATGTATGCTCTTGCAGTCGCAAAGAACAAGTGTCTGATGTTCTTTTGACTCTTTTTGTGCCTCGACTTTATATTGTTCCACAAATGGAATATGCATGCATAGTGAGGTACTTCGGGATACACAGTCAAAGTTGCCTTTGGAATACTCTCGTGCCTATCAGATACTATACACATCCGTTCTCTGACACCATATGCATCCATGAACCTTTCGAAGAATCACTTCCATGACGCATCATTCTCCGAATCAACAACTGAATAAGCGAGTGGAAAATTTTTGCATGTTTACATTATGAACCATAGTTATCATACCAATGAAGAAGTTAAATTATTTTATCAAAAAGTATTATGATACCAAATGAATGTAACAAATCAATAGGTTCGCAATACTCTCAACCCCTAATTGATGCATACAATGCAGCAAAAACGTACAAGAAGCATCCATTTTCTGATTTATGCAGCTATGCTACAGATCCTAGATTTGTATGCATCAGCATATAAATGTAGTTTGGGATCTTTTTCATATGATTCGCTTGGATTCCTCCACATTATTTCAAGAGCTTTCTCTTTAGATTTTCAAGCTTTCATATATGTAATGTCCAACTATAATATCTTTTCATGTCACGCATTATGTCTGTTGGAGTGTATACTGACTTTAGATTATCATAGTTGCTAATTATCATACTTCCAGTGATACCATAGGTAGCATGACGTTGCCTAGCTAATTTATCCTCAACTGAGCAAGTGTGAACACTATTAAACTTCGTCACTTTGAAGAGTTCTGTATTGTGCAAGCTTGAGGATTTCAAATACCACGAACAAATTTTGTTTACGCATTCAAAGAAAACCTAATTTCAACATAATAATATGGTATTCCATAAGTATAAAACACCCTACAAGTTATATATCAGTAATATAAAATATTATATACAATCCATTTGTATTTCTATACATACAATTTGGTATACCACTTGGAAGATGCAAATAAAATAACTCAGTTATACATACTATAGTTGTATTCACTGCATATGTTGTAATGTTCTACAAGTAACCAGTACAATTTTTGCATTATATTCATAATATTCACTTGATAATTTGGTTGTATTCATAGCTAGCAATATTTCATTATATATGTGCGTATTCATAATATATGTTGCAAAATGTACAGGGCTATTCATGTCTAAACCAGCAATATTCCATTTGTATTTAAATTAAATATTCAACATAATCTTTTTTTAATGACTAAGGAGTATCTTCCCATGTAAAACAATATTCTACAGTCTAGCACTATTCAAATAAAATACAATAATATTCACATCATATATATTGAAAAATATTCAAATTGAAATATGCACTAAACATCCAACAGAAGAGTACCACATTTGTGAGTGAAGAACAGAAAGACGTCTACATACCTCTTGGAACAAGACTTTTTAACCATGAATTGGAATTAATTTCTTGCGTATTGCATAGTGGTTCATTGCAGCATAAAGCGTTTCTTTGTCTTGGTATAATTGTCCTTCAATTTCTTGGTGTAAAGGGTCGCTTATTATACCTTCAGAAAGTACACCAATATCGCCCTGATAATTTTCATCTCCTATCATCAATATAGTCTCGTCACATACCATTTCGGGTATATCTAATCCTAGATAATCATCACACGAAGTTCCGTTAGGTTCTGCATTTGAGAAACTCAACACAGTATTCTTCTCCTTCATTGCTATGCATAGCGGAATCTCTGTGAACTCCGGGTTCCACCTTTTCAACTCAAGATAAAGCCAAATGCTCATATCGTTAACCGCTTTGATTGGTGTGTACCCTTCCTTAACCTTTTACTTAATACCAATCAAGTTTGAAGCATTGTGAATCCCTATATGTTTTGCAATTACCTGCACCAATGCATCGTATTTGCGACCAAAATGGATAACAACTTCGTTTAGAGAAAAATTCACATAATTGTGGCTATCCCATACTCCGCCATGTTGAATCATGATTGGTATATCTTTCATTGCAAGCAACTGATAAAGTTTTATTGGAATACATAACACCTGTATGGTGAAAAAATATGGTGAAAAGAATAGGTATTGATTAGGAGATAGGTGAGTCTTAATATTCTCTACATACATGTTTCAATAGTCATGGCTACGTAAAAGGAATATTATCCCATAAAATTTTGGTAGTTAGGATTCTATATATTAATAAATGAGATATACGAAGTAATTATTTAAGGATTTCCTATTAATTTCTATACTTGGGCATATAGAGAAAAGAATTTCTATAGATGGAACACGACGTTTTTTCCCTTTCTTGTTTAGTCATAGGAAATTGGGCTTCAATTTAAGCCCACTCGTAAGTGTTACAATCCAACACCCACTATAGACTGTAATGGTGTTCAACATCGCCGTTAGCCAAGCCAACGATGAACCATCTAAATAACTATTCATTTTATTACTTTTAAAATGACAAGTGTTATTAATTAAAGAATTTAATGCATTTAAAATCGTGGATACATATAATGCTGGTAAGATATAAAATATAAAATAGGACAACATTAATGCAAGACCATTAACATCAACAAGAATATCCTAAAACCCGGTGTTACAAGTGCATGAGCAACTACTAAGAAGTACAATACCAATACATCTGTCTGGAATGTAAAATAGACAGAATAACATAAATAAATATGAAGGAGACTTCGTGTGTTGCGGGTAGTAACATGTGATGCATCTCACCGTAAAGTCCCCGCAATAGACGCACCTTTGCGCCCAAATGACCACTAGAAAAATATATACAAGCACAATAAGTACAGAAGCATAGCATGAGTACGTAAATGAAAGCGTACCCAGTAAGTATCTAGCATAAGCCCGGAGAAGTAGTGACAATGGTTAGACATCGAAACTTGTTAGTGGTCCAATAAATCAAATACTGTAAAAAGTAGACAAGTACGAAGCATGGTAATTAAAAAGTGAAAGCAGATATAGGTATATGATATGATCCTCAACTGAACAGTAAAGACAAAGTCCACAAATATCGGTTACTTCCTCAAATGGAGTATATAATGGTCACCACCAGATAAAGCATTACATCTTAGGTCAGGAAAGCTCACAGATATACTAGCTTCTTGTCAAATACTACGCACGAATCTACCGAGGCGAGTGGCTTGATCCCATGAGAGTATTTCATAGAAATGCCGAGATGAACGGCCCGATTCCAAAAGAGTATTTCATAGAACCGCCGAAACGAATAGCCGGATCCCATAAGGGTATTTCATAGAACTGCCAAGGAGAACGATCCGATCCCATAAAAGTGTGATACATGATACTGCCGAGGTGAATCACCGATCCAATAAGAATATATATATCATACTACGAAGGAGAATGGCCCGATCCCATAAAAATATATACGTCCTACTGTCGAGGTGAACAGCCCAATCTTATAAGAGTGTTGCCAAGGCGTTCAGCCCGATCCCATTAGATTATGAAGCTTTTACGAGTCTTTCACCCAACTCACAAATATATGTGTGAGTTATGAAATTCAAGAAAACTTTCCGATGAATACACGCAACGCGGAAGAAATCCGTAAGGGAAGTACAATTTCTACGGCTAATCAAGTAGCTCGTCAGTATCTAACATAGCGAGTCCATTACTCTATGCGAGTCTAGTCTCAGGTCATAATGTGGATTAGAGCATTTAGACAGGCAAGAATAACTCCAATAGTACAAGTAAATCGTGAGTGTAAGTCTACCCAGACATAATCAGGAATTCTAGCATACGCACGCACACTCGTCGTCTCATACGTGCGTAGCTCCCATAACATGTTGCATATAACATATATAACACCTATGGAGTAATTTTCCTCTCACAAGGGTAGACAGGAGATTTACCTTGCTGCGAAGTCCGATAACCGGCTCCAACTCCTCTCTAACACCTCAAATAGATGCCAAACGATTTGAAACTAATCAAACAACGTGCAAACCAATCAAAATATACTCCAATACTCATAATCTAACAATTTATAACAATTCTCAACTGTATTCGAAATGTCAACAAAGTCAACCCTCAAGCCCATGTTCCTGTATTTCGAAAATTTTCGAAAATAAATATTACATATAGCACCATGAACTCATATATATAGTCTATTCAAAATTCCATGTCCAATTTCATGGTCTAAATCCAAAATTACCAATTTTAGGTATTCTTCTAAAATCCCACAATTTCTACAAAACTCATGTTTAAATCCATATATAAATCATGTATTTAACTTACAACAAGTGGGAATCACTTACCTCATGATAGATGATGATAATGGCACTCCAAAATCGCCCCCAAAGTCAGCTCCAACGAGAAAAATGAGATGAAATGATCCAAAACTCGACTTTTAAGAAGTGTTATGCCCGCGACCCTTCTTCGCGATTGTTGAAAACTCCTCAAGATCATGAAGGAAAACCAGCCTCGCCCATGAAATTACTATACGCGAACACGAGGTCCTTCTTGCAATCCCGAAGCATAGCCTGCCCAAGCTTCCGCGAACGCGAGGTCATCAACGCGAACGCGAAGGCCAAACATAGGCTCAGAAGATTCCTCTCGCGTGACAACATCCGCGATCGCGCAGAACAACTATCCCAAATCAAGCCGTCCTCAATAGCCCATCGCGTTCGTGACTGCTCCCACGCGAGCGCGAAGAACAACTTGCTCCAGCTCCACGATCGTAACCCCAATTTTTGCGATCGCGATGAACAATATCCCACCAGTCTAGTGAACCCTTCGCCATCGCGACCCTACTTCCGCTATCACGATGCACACCAAATGCACCAGAAACCAGTAGCTGCAAAACATGAAGAAAGGATTCGAAAGCATGCTGAAACACACTTGAGGCCCTCGGACCCCATCCAAATACACCAACAAGTGCCAGTACCTTATCCAAACTTATCCAAAGGATCAAAACGCCATGAATAACATCAAAACCGCAACTCAATGATCAAGATCCTTCTTTTAACTTCCAAACATTCAAACTTCACCAAACACATTTGAATCACACTTAGACATTCTGGAATGATGCCAAATTTTTACATACAAGTCACAAACCATAATACGGACATATTCCAAGGCTCACAATCCCAAACGGACATTGATAACACTAAAGTCTACTTCAAATCGAATTTAGAAAATTCTAGAACCTTCAAAGTGTAAACTTTTCACATTAAGCGCTGAAATGCTCCCGGACAATCCGATACTCAATACGATCGTATGCCCAAGTCTAAAATCATCATACAAACCTATTGGAACCTTCAAATCCTGATTCCGAGGTTGTTTGCTCAAAAGTCAAACCTTGGTCAACACTTCCAACTTAAAGCTTCAAAATTGAGAATTATTCGTCCAAATCAACTCCGAACTTCTTCGAAAATCGAAATCAACCACACGTGCAAGTCATAGCCCATAAAGTGAAGCTACTCAAGACTGCAAACCGCCGAACGACACAATAGGGCTCAAAACGACCGGTCGAGTCGTTACATTCTCCCCTACTTAAACATACGTCCGTCCTTGAACATTCCAAGAATTGCTCCTGAGTTGCCCAAAATCCCTATTTAACACCTCATGCACTTGCCTGTGCCACCATAACCCTCACGAGCGCATTAGCTCAAGCTAGGTCTGATTCTAACATACGAACACCCTATCAATCTCAACACACTGAACCAGAACATGATTTATGCTCCCATGCTGTAACCACGCAATGCACCACATTCGTATGCCCATAGTAGTATTCTCCAATCATAATAGCTGCAAATTGAAGAACTCGATGCCCGTAACATACCTCATAACACATACAAGCCTTGTTTCAAACCTCATAATACTATAGCGATAAAACAGATGTGTAGAAACTCATATCCACCTGTCAAGTCAATAACTCATGGAGTCTCTCCGCTCGACAAGAACCATTGCCTCATTCTAAACTGATTGGTGACATTTTCCTTCGAATATACATTATTTAAATCTGATTGCACTAATTTCAGGTCCAACAACTTCATCTCATCCAGTACAAGTTTCTCGGTCAATAAGCCACCTAAAATATCGTCTAAAATCTCATACGATGACATGATGCGCCAACAAGCCATTCGAATATGACCAATAAGGAAAAACAATCCCGAATCCAGGGCTATCCGTCCCGTGTAACAAGTAAAACAACAAAACAAATGCTATGAACCTAACTCAGAGATAAGAAACAAAACACAAAAATAAGTATAAGGAACCGTACTCAACATCTCACTGTTGCGACATGCAACCCGATCCACACATATCAATCAATGAAGGAATACCCATTGAGCCAAAATGCTCGTGCTCACGAAATGCCCGAATATCGACCACAAGCACGCCAAGTGCATAAAATGGGAGACGGATAGCGTCATGCACAACAAAAGTCAAGCACGACTAAGGCGCATCAAATAACCAACATCTCGAGAATTATCTCGCTCATATAATACCACAACTACACAGGGGAACAACACACATGTGTATAATCAAGCCGCCTCACAACCCACATGGCATAAGAGAGTAACACATGAAATAAGCGGCAACAAGAATAACATCCACTGCGCTTGAAGACTCATCGATAATCAATACTATGCTGAATTAGCATATCTGATTTGGTGTAGAATATACATTCACATTAGACCTACCAACGGACCCAAGTCGATTTCGTCATACCATAATGAGCCAATAACCTTCCAAAGATCTACATTGACCCTATTCGTGACACATACAATCAACCGTCAAATCTAGAACAGACTTTCACATTCCGCAACCAAAGAAATAGAGCATTTCTCAAACATAAACTCTCCAATCAGCGACAATACCAGAATCTTGATATCTGATTTTGATCGCTACTACTTAAATGACTGACACGTCACACTTACACAATCATCCTGTGGGTGGTACTCCCATAGCCTTCCATACTAGGTAGCAAAATCTACACATCAATAGCTACTAACCATACTATTTGTATAATACAAATCAAGAATCCGCAATTTACTATGCAATGCCTCTTCCACAGAACACCATTCTTAGGCGACACTAAAATAGCACCAACATACTCTAAACGTCTGAAATCTTCATTACATCTTCGAACTCGTGACATCCTTGACAAAACTAAACCGCGACCTTGATCCTCAAGTTCTAATTCCACACCGCTCACTACACCTATCATGCTGCTACGCGAGAATACAAGAATTTTATAATAACTCCTGGACCACCAGTATAATAAACACTTCATCGGCTAGAAACCTTTCTCTTGACTCATTTCAGAAGAAGAATCGCTACACACAACCAACTTTCTATAATCGCGAAAGACACAGAACTCAAGTAGTGTTCTAAACCGCCATAATTCATTCGGGATAAATTCACACGTAACCAAACCATCAGAATTAGATATCTCCAAATCAATCAAATTACGGATACTTCCAAGCCTGCAAGTATAGCCACGAACACCTGTACAGCCTTACCACACCGAAGGAATAGATCATTTCCTTAACCATGCTAAAACCATTACTAACTGACTCAACTTCTTCTGATTTACTCTTAACTTGCTTTCCAAGCAATACCCTACTTCCAACACATAACATACCTCAAGCAACATGTCACGACCCAAGCCGGAGGGCCGCGACTGGCACCGGACCCTACTCAACGGGCATCGGCGTACCCTTCATCTAACTTTCCTTATTATCTATAAGGCTTGTCATATGCATATAATCTCGAACAATAATTATAATGAACCGTGACGTCATGCCATGTTACGAACATACTTATATACATAATATGGCCCATAAGGCTGCAATGCAAAACCATAAAACAAAATACATACGTTTGCCGACAAGGCAATTCAACTGTACATGAGTCAACCCATCACTTGTCTATGAGCCTCTACAAAAACATACATAATGCAACCTACGTCGGAATAGGGCCCCGACATGCCCATAATGCCTACAACAAAATGCAGACCAAGACTGTGGCAAGTCCGAAGGATGGATTCTCGCCAATATCTGCTGAACTGGGTAGCCTACTGTGGTGGGGAAGCCTCGTCTATCTGTCTGCCTGGACCTGCAGCACGACATGCAGCGTCCACAATAAAGGACGTCAGTACGGATAATGTACTGAGTATGTAAGACAGGAAACATAATGCAAGAACAATAATAAGCATCAGGGTAAGAGACATACAACCTGTACCATCTGAATGCCTCTGAGGGCGACTAACCATGTCATGCCTGACATGCATATGCATATACATATATTTATATCCTTTTGAAAATCATCATATACATATATACGCCTCTGTGGGCCATC
>MCJB01051520.1:10562-28032 GCA_002018475.1 Nicotiana obtusifolia | reverse complement strand
CCTCCTCCACCCCCACCCACCTCATTTCCATATTGCTTACTTAAATTATATATACATGTTTTGGGATAATATTTTCTGTTAACCAAATACGAGAAAATAAATAAAATAACACGTACTTTTTTTAGAAAAATATTTTCCTTCGTATCAAACACACAATTCATCCTTATTTAATTCTAAAGATTTTCATCAGGAAAAAAGAAGAGACAAAAGGAATTGAAGTAAAATTTAACCGGATTGGACCTATTATCAAACCCAAGTAGCAGTTACTTATGGAGTGAGAATTTAGGACAAACCCTAGTTTAAATTCAGGAGTTGGACGATTGTGCAATACGGATTGGATATGAAAATTTCGGTTTTAGTTTTCGGTTTTCTGATTGAAGATTTGACAATCCAAATCCAATCCAAATAAACTCGGATTGGATCGGATGTTTTAAGTTTGGATTCGGATTAACGGTTTTAGATATTTTGGATTTTCGATTTTCAGATTAAAGATGTTTCTTCTTTCTACGTTAATGAACATCCAAACGAAGTATTCATGTTAAATTGCCTAAAAGGTTCCTCATTTTCAACGCAATCATCCAAATAAAGTATCATAAGTAATGAAATCATCATCAAGGAAATATAACAAAGACATTATTAAGGACAACAAGAAGTAGAATAGTAAAATCTTGTCCAAATAGAAAGTATTATGATAGTAACTTAGTAATTAGTATTGAATATATGAGATTATGTCTAATGGTTAGGATATTGGACTTGTTACTATTGGTATATGAATAATGAACTAAATATAAAATATAAAATTTTGGATTTTCAGATATCCAAAAATCTAAAGTACAAATCCAATTTCCAATCCGAAATCCAAAATATTTTAAAATTAAATCCAAAATCGAAACCAAAAATCCAAATAATTCAAATTTCGGTTTAGATTTCGGTTTGAATTTCGGATTTGCCCAAACTATGCCCACCCTTATTTCAGGAGTACCCATGATTCTTGCATATCATAAGGACACCCCCTGGATTTTTTCTTAGTCTTAGAAATCCCCCCATCTAAAATTTATTATTGCTCTTACTTAGCCAAGTCTGAATTAACATCTCAATAGCCAGAGAGAATATTCATTTTAATTGTGTGCTTTCGTATTTTATGAAAAGTGTTTTTTTTCATGAGTAGAACCAACGTTGATCAAAATTAACAAGAAATGAAGAGAAAAATAACAAGAAATGAAGAGATTTTGTAATTTAATGTCCAACAATAAGCTAAAAGGAAATTTAAGCTTCATACAATTCAAGTATTTACTAGGTTTAATTAATAAGTACCTTGCACAGAGCCCAGTCTGCGGAATCAAAGAAGGCA
Source organism: Nicotiana obtusifolia (assembly GCA_002018475.1). NCBI lineage: Eukaryota > Viridiplantae > Streptophyta > Magnoliopsida > Solanales > Solanaceae > Nicotiana > Nicotiana obtusifolia. The sequence goes on along the minus strand of MCJB01051520.1, from coordinate 26,681 downwards.
CGTTCATGGTCCTGCATCCACAACATTACAAGTGGTTGTCAATTTTTAGTAAAAAAGCTTTTTAGTTGAAACTTTTTGGAGAAAAAAGAAAGTATATAAAACTTGCCTTTGAAATCAAAGGCTTCTTCTTTGGCATAAGTCCTCCATATCTTTTACCAGTGGCAGTGGTCTCCAAATTTTAGCATCAGTACCAATTATACAAAAGAGACGTTGAATCAAAAAACAACTTATAAAATTACAGATGATCAGAAGCAGACACCTAAAGCACAATAAATCAATTAGTACTTGTCTATCTCCTTTTTTTACTTGTCTCCTAGAAAGTCACATTGTATACGGATAAAATCGAGCTCGATATTCGATCGAGCTTCCAAAACTCCCTGATTAGGGCAGGGTCGAAATATCTGTGATCGGGTAAAGTCGAGCTCGAAGATCGATCTAACGTCCAGCACAATCAAACAAAATCGATATATGATGATTGAGATCGAACACAAAGCATTGTCAAAATTAGTCATCGAAACCATCAGATTTGCCCTCGAGTTTACCGAAGGCGTAGCCGGTCCTGTTTCTAACGGTCTCGAAGAAAGCTTTGCCAACTCATCCGACAGGGATCCGTAATTCTCGCTATTAACCAATCATTATGGCAAAAATCACGGAACTACTCAAACAAGTGAACCAACGGTCAGCAAATCAAGGACTTTTGCCTTTTATAGAACAATAAAATAATACCTTAAAAGGTAAATCTCCCCTAATATATAAAGGGGACTTGACAATTCATTATGGCACTGTAACATATACTGATAAGCAATACTTTTTCTAAGTTCTTACTCTTTGATATCTTTGTGTCAATAAAAGTGCATTCAACTAAAGGGTAGCTTGCTTTCCTAAGCTGAAATCATCCAATTCTTGTGGTTTGCAGTTTATTTATCGCTATTTATTTCAATTGCAATCTATTTTATCGCTTTGTATCAAGTTAATCTGCGTATCCTTTAAACCACTAACAAATTCAATTGTTATCCGATTTCGAAGGTAAACAGTTTGGCGCCCACCGTGGGGCTAAGGATAATAGCGGCAACTTGATATAAATCATCATAACGCACCCCATTTACGCTTGTTCTTTGGAGTGTTGTTGATTTCAGGTCGGGATCAAAATGTCAAACCCACAATATGTCCTTCTAAACGTAGACACAGAATCCAGCCACCACGGCAGGAACAACAATGCAGCGCTCGGTAACGAGGCAACACCGGCCGATCTTGGTAGAATCCCAGTGGTGGTTCCCATCGACGCCTGTTCGCATATGGCCATCGGCGCAAACCATCCCACTGACCCCGAAAACAGCATGCACAGGGAAGTGCATTCGATTGCCCAAAATACTCACGGCGGCGAAAATGATGGGATCAACCTGCGTATGATCTTCGAAATGTTATAGGCTCAACAGACGACGATAGCTCAATTGCAGAATCAAGGTCGAACACTGAGCGGGAATGAACCCGAGCTCCCCCAGGAAGCCATACGAAGAAAAGAACCAATCTCAGAAAAATGATCGAGAGTGAATCGGGGACTAACCCCGACAGCCTAAAATTACTCGAAGAATTGACAAAACGGATAGAAACAGGGGAAAAGAAAATCGAAGCCAATGATAAAAAAGTGGAGACCTACAATTCCAGGGTCGACCAAATCCCAGGAGCACCCCCGATATTAAAGGTCCTGGATTCCAAGAAGTTTATTCAAAGGCCTTTTTCCCCGAGCGCGGCTCTGAAACTGATCCCCAAAAGGTTTCGAATGTCCGAAATTAAGTACAACGGAATGACCGACCCAAACGCGCATGTAACCTCTTACACATGCGCCATTAAAAGGAACGATTTGGAAGATGATGAGATCGAGTCAGTCTTGTTGAAAAAATTCGGAGATACCCTATCAAAGGGAGCTATGATATGGCACCACAACCTTCCTCCTAATTATGTTGACTCGTTCGCTATGCTTGCAAATTCCTTCGTAAAGGCACTCGGCGGTACTATAAAGGTCGAGACGAGGAAGTCAGACCTTTTTCAAAGTAAAGCAGAAGGATAACGAGATGCTCGGAGAATTCGTTTCTCGATTCCAAATAGAATGGATGGATTTTCCCCGATCGGTGAAGATTGGGCCGTTCAGGCTTTCACCCAAGGACTCAACATTCGAAGTTCATTGGCTTCACAGCAGTTGAAACAGAACTTGGTATAATATCCATCCATCACTTGGACCGACGTCCATTACCGGTATCAATCAAAAATTAGGGTCGAGGATGACCAACTCGGGACCCCTTTCTGGTCCCTACACCCCGTCAGGATCACTGACCGAGTCAAGAGAGACACCGATCAGGAACCTAGATCAAACCGGGATCGATATCAACCGTACAGTAGAGAACGGAGAAGTAGTGCTTCCGAGCGAACATTATGAGAAATGAAAGAAGGAATGACCGAGGACAGAACAACCGAGGACTTATGAGCAAAAACAACTTCGACAGACCCATCGGGCCTAAAGAAGCACCGAGGCTCTCCGAGTATAATTTCTGTGTCGATGCCTCTGCTATCGTGTCCGCCATCGGACACATCAAGGATACCAAATGGCCTCGACTTTTGCAATCCGATCCAGTCCAAAGGGATCCTAACCTTATTTGCAAATATCATGGCACTCATGGGCACAGAACGAAAGATTGTCGACAATTTAGGGGAGAAGTAGCCCGTTTGTTCAACGGGCATCTCCGATAATTCCTCAGTGATCAGGCCAAGAGCCATTTCCGAAACAAGGATTCTAATAAATGAACTAAACCAGAGGAACCTCAGCACGTCATAAACATGATCATCGGTGGGGTCGACATTCCCCAGGGACCGATATTGAAGCGCACCAAACTTTCCATTACAAGGGAAAAATGGACTCGAGATTTCTTACCGGAAGGAAGCTTGTCATTCAACGACAAAAATGCAGAGGGAATCACACAGCCCCACAATGATGCACTGGTAATATCGATACTCATAAATAAATATCGAATTTAACATGCGTTGATTGATCCACGTAGCTCAACCAACATCATCAGATCGAGGGTCGTGGAACAACTCGGCCTACAAGGTCAGATCGTACCTGTAGTCCGAATCATAAACGGGTTCAATATGGCCTGTGAGACCACTAAAGGGGAAATAACATTACCGGTAAATGTCACCAGAATCATTCAGGAGACCAAGTTCTATGTAATCGAAGGGGACATGAGATACAACGCTTTGCTCGGATGGCCATGGATTCACAACATGAGAGCAATACCCTCGATATTACACCAGGTGCTGAAATTCCCGACGCCTGAAGGAACCAAAATAGTATATGGGGAACAACCGGCCGCAAGGGAGATGTTCGCAGTCGATGAGGTGATCTCGACATCCACTCTCTCGGTATGTAAGGGCACGGATCACGTGATCAAAAATGGGTCCAAATAGCCTCGACCAAATCGGAGGAGCGGGGAATAGACGATGATGACGACTACGGAGTCCCCAGGTCTTTCATAATCCCCGATAATTCCGACGCTACGAAATCAACACTGGCCCGATCGAAAGGTATACCTGGGCATGGGATTAAACCCCGAGCTCAAGAAAAAACTCATTCAATTTCTTATAGCTAACAAAGATTGTTTGTTTGGCCCCACCTCGATATGACAGGGATACCACCGGAGATGATCAATCACAAGCTAAGCTCGGATTTGAAGTTCCACCCGATCAAGCAAAAGAGGAGAACCCGGTCCGAAGTAAAACATGCTTTCATCAAGGACGAGGTATCGAAACTCCTTAAAATAGAGTCCATTCGGGAAGTAGAATACCCGAATTAGTTAGCAAACGGGGTGATAGTCCCTAAAAAGTTAATAAATTAAGAATGTGTGTTGATTACAAAGATTTGAACAAGGCATGCCCTAAGGATTATTTTCCTTTGCTAAACATTGATCGCATGATCGATGCCACAGTCGGCCACGAGACTCTCAGTTTTTTCGACGCCTATTCCGGGTACAACCAAATACTGATGAACCCAGATGATCAAGAAAAAACTTACTTTATAACTAAATACGGCACATACTGCTATAACGTAATGCCATTTGGATTAAAAAACGCCGGTGCCTCTTACCAACGCCTAGTAAATTGAATGTTCGAAGAAATAATAGGCAAATCAATGGAGGTTTACATTGACAATATGTTGGTTAAGTCCCTGCGAGCAGAGGACCATTTAAAACACTTGTAGGAAACCTTCAACGTATTAAAGAAATACAATATGAAGCTGAACCCGAAAAATGTGCGTTTGGAGTTGGATCGGGTAAATTCCTCGGATTCATGGTATCCAACCGGGGAATCGGGATCAACCCTGATAAGATCAAAGCCATCGAAGATATCACGGTCATAGATAACGTAAAGGCCGTGCAAAGGCTAACCGGACGCATAGTCGCTCTGGGGCAATTCATCTCGAGGTCCTCCAATAAGAGTCACCGATTCTTCTCATTATTGAAGAAAAAGAGTAACTTCTCGTGGACTCCGGAATGCTAACGAGCCTTGGAAGAGCTCAAAACGATATCTATCGAGCCCACTGCTGCTCCACACGCCAAAGATAGACGAACGTTGTACCTTTACTTGGCGCTCTCCGAGATAGCGGTAAGTGAAGTCCTGGTAGGGGAAGAAAAAGGTATGTAATTTCCAATTTACTATGTTAGGAAAACTATAGGTGAGGCCGAAACTAGATACCTTTACCTAGAAAAATTGGCGCTTGCTTTGATAAGCGCCTCTAGGAAATTGAAACCATATTTTCAATCACCCCAAACATGTTGTGACTACTTATCCATTGAGAAATATAATGCATAAGCCCGAACTCTCGAGAAGATTGGACAAATGGGCGTTGAGGTCAGCTGGTACGATATTGAGTATTGGCCCCGAACCGCCATTAAATCTCAAATTTTGGTAGACTTTGTGGCCGATTTTACGTCGGTACTGGTACCCGAAGTCGAGAGAGAGCTATTATTAAACTCGGGGACTTCTTCGGGGATCTAGGCCCTCTTTACAGATGGGGCCTCGAACACGAAGGGGTCCGGACATGGCATCGTGTTAAAACAACCAAAAGGTAATATAGTTAGACAATCTATTAGAAGTATAAGACTAACTAACAATGAGGTCCAATATGAGGCCATGATTTCAGGTCTCGAATTAGCCAAAAGTTTGGGGGCGGAGATAATCAAAGCTAAATGCGATTCACTCCTTGTGGTAAACCAAGTTAATAGGACTTTCGAGGTAAGAGAAGAGCGCATGCAGAGATACCTGGATAAATTACAAGTAACATTACATTGGTTCAAGGAATGGACTCTACAACACGTGTCTCGTGATCAAAATAATGATGCCCTCGCTAATTTGGGGTCGTCGGTAGAAGACAATGAGATCAATTCAGGGGTAGTCGTATAACTAATGAAATTAGTAGTCGAAGAAGCCCATGCCGAAATCAACTCAACGAGCCTAAAATGGAATTGGAGAAACAAATACATAGAATACATGAAAATCGGAAAATTGCCCTCGGATCCAAAGAAATCGAGGGCCCTACGTACGAAGGACGCCCGATTTAGTTTGTCCGAGGATGGAACTTTAGTCCAAAGAACGTTTGATGGCCTGATCGCGATATGTTTGGGACCAGGGGATACCGAATACGTTCTGAGGGAAATTCACGAGGGCACCTGTGGAAATAATTCAGGTGCCGAAGCACTGGTCCGAAAAATAATCAGGGCCGGTTACTACTGGATCGGCATGGAAAAAGATGTTAAGGAATTCGTGCGAATATGTGATGAATGCCAAAGGCATGCTCCGATGATTGATCGAGCCGAAGAGCTGCTACATTCAGTCTTGTCACCATAGCCATTCATGAAATGAGGGATGGACATCGTTGGCCCTCTTCCACGGGCACCCGGTAAGGCTCAATTTATTTTATTTATGAATGACTATTTTTCTATATGGGTGGAAGCACAGGCATATGAGAAGGTCATAGAAAGAAGTCATTGATTTGATCTAGGACCACATCATATATCGGTTCGGAATACTGGCCGAGATTGTGTGCGACAACGGGAAACAGTTTATTGGCAGCAAAGTAAGCAAGTTTCTCGAAGACCATAAGATCAAAAGGATCTTATCCACTCCCTACTACCCTAGTGGAAACGGACAAGCATAATCCACCAATAAAACTATAATTCAAAACCTCAAAAAGAGGTTGATCGACGCCAAAGGATAATGGAAGGAAATCCTGCTCAAAATCCTGTGGGAATATCGAACAACTTCGAAGTTTAGTACTGGGGCCACCCCATTCTCGTTGGTTTACGGTGTCGAAGAAATGATACCGGTAGAAGTCGGAGAACCGAGTCTCAGGTTCTGATATGCTATCGAAGAAGTAAATAACGAGATCCTGAACACAAATCTTAAACTACTGGACGAGAGATGTGATGCTACCCTCATTCGAATGGCAGCCCAGAAACAGCGAATCGGGAGGTATTACAATTGAAGACCCAATCTTCGACACTTCAATGTTAGGGACTTGGTATTTAGGAAGGTCACGTTAAACACTCGGAATCTGAATGAAGGAAAACTAAGGCCAAACTAGGAAGGACCATACCAGGTTATTAAGATCACCAGGAAAGGGTCGTACAAACTCGGGACAACGAACGGTGAACAATTGCCGAATAACCGGAACATAACCCACTTGACGCGATATTATTGCTAAGGTACGACCCCGACCATCTTCTTTTACTAAGCTACATTTTTAACTAACACTTGCAGGTACCCAACACAATTTTTAGGCCTGAAAGCATGCGTTGCACTCTTTTTTCCTTGATCCGATTTTGTCCCAAATGGGTTTTCCGGCAAGGTTTTTAACGAGACAACAACAGAATCGTTCTAACTTAGAATCGAAATCAATAGTATTCGAGGCTTCTCTACGATAAACCCCGAACACTCGAGGGCATAATATAGGAGAAATGATTTTTTCTTGTGCTCAAAAAATCTAGGCTCGCTCATTAATAAGATTTTCTGTAGAGGCCAAACGGTCGATTGAATCGTGCCCACATAGATCACCCGATCCTGGACAAAAAAATTAAGTTTAACTTTGTATACTACGGACAATTTTGAAAAGAAGTCTATGCCCTTTGGAAAAAAGTTCCTGTCCTTTCAAAAAACTTTTCGTTTGGTTCCCCGAAGACATCGAACCCGATAGCCATTTAACTCGGGGAATACCACTTAGGAATTGCCTAAATTAAAAGTCTAAGGCCATTCCTGGTTAACAAAACCCGAGGGCACAAAGCTTATTTGGCGTTGCCCGAATTAAAAGGCTAAGGTCATTCCGGGTTAATGAAACCCGAGGACACAAAGCTTGTATGGCGTTGCCCGAAAGACTAAGGCCATTCTGGGTTAACAAAACCCGACGGCATGAAGCTTATTTGGCATTTCCCGAATAAAAAGGCTAAGGCCATTCTTTGTTAACAAAACCCGAAGGCGTGAAGCTTATTTGGCATTGCCCGAACTAAAGGCTAAGGCAATTTCCGGGTTAACAAAACCTGAGGTTACAAAAGCTTACGAGAACCTGAGCAAAACTCACTCTTGCCCAGTTATATTCTAAAAAATATGAATATTCGGGAAGAGTTCCTAGACATACCAGATCCTACGATGCCCTAGAGATAATGAAATCGAAGGCAAAACCTGTTCAAACATGACTATTTAATGTTAAGGCATTTCAATCTTAACTTGAGAAATATCAAAAAATAGATAATTTGTATTCACGAAGTGTTGTATTTACAAAGGCCGAGCAGCCTCGACATAGAGTTCTAAGTACAAAAAGAAACAAAATCAAACAGAAGCCGCCTGATCTTGGCCGGAGGCCGCCTCGTCACCAGGATTCCCGGGGTATTCTCCATCCTCTGACCCGCTTGAGTTCTTGCAATCCTCCTCCTCAGGATAGGCCAGCTTCCTGGCCTGGGCTTCGAGCACCTTGGCATCCTTGATCTCGACCGATAAGTCAAAACCACAAGCGTGAACTTCCTCGATTCGAGATTGCCACTTCATATGCTTGGCTATTTTTTTGATTTGTCTTGAGCAGCTTCGGCATCAGGCTTGTACTGGATAACCATTTCAGCAGCTTCGGACTTGGCCACGACGACCTCTGACTTGGCCGTTTTAAGCTCCTTGACCAGATTATCTCGATCTGAGACGGCCGAACCAAGCCGAGATTAGAGCTCTCAACCTTTTTTTCTGAACCTCGGCCCTTTCCTTTGCCACTCTTAGCTAGATTTTGGCCGAAGTTAGTTATGCCCAAACAGCCTATTTTTCTGAAGCCAAGCGATCCATTTTGCCTCTCCATTCATCGGTCTCAGCTTTGATCATATCCATTTCAGCTCAGAGATGAGCAATCCGATTGAGTTTTTGCTGGACCAGCATATTTTGACCATCAGTCACCGAATCAAATTCATCATCACTTACTTCGAAAACTTTTACCTGCTCGACCAAGTCAGCATGATCCTTCTGGGCCACTTCTAGCTCGGCCCGGAGGTTCTTAGTCTCCCCTTCGAGCTACTCACTAAGAAGTTTAAAGGCATCTCTCTTCTTACTAAGATCTCAAACTCCGGCTTCGAGTTGTTTTAGGTCATCCCGGTGCCTCAAAAAAGCCTCGTGATGAAGCACCGAAGCCTACGAGCAAGAAGGGAAACGCTAAAACATCTGCGAAACAATCTAAGTATCACTTAGGAAAGAAAGAAGTTACCCCGTTCAACGCCTGTTGCGCTTCGTTGAAAAGGTAGGGTGCATCCACCTCGTTCATCTTAGCTTGATCATCCTCGGTCACCAGGCACCGAAGATAGCCGGCCACCCCTATGGGGGTGGAGAGAAACCCGGCATCCTCTGGAAGGGAAAAAATAATGGTTGCGCTTTCGATCAGGATATGCACTCGAGGCAGGAATCAATCGACCAATTTCGGGCTCGAGGAAGGCCCGCTTGCTTGCCTCGGTATCTCTAAATTGCCAAAACCAATGGCATCCTCCGTGGCCGTCGAATTCACACCGTTGAAGAAACCACGGAAGGGGTCGTTCGATCTATGGGCCCCCTCGAGGGGGCCTTCTTTTGCAACCTGGGCCTCGTGAAACATCAACTCTGTGAACGAGGGCAACTCGACAATCTCTATCGGGCCGAGTGCTTCCTGCTGGGCTTTGCCCGCATCTCGGGAAGCCTCAGCTCCTGCATCTACCTCGGCCTCCCCGACATGATGAAATTCGGCCTCACCTCCCCCTGGTTCGGAGGCCCCTTGCCCTTCGAGCTGCGATGGGATACTGGCCACAAGATCAAAGGCTTCTCCTTCCCCCTCGGACTCGTCCCTCGATCGATAGAGTGAGTCCGGGGACAGTGCTCGACCACTGGTGCTTCCCTTGGGTTTACGAGCCAACCTTTTCTTTGGCCTCTTCTTCTCAGGGCTCGGAGAACTCGGAGCCTTTTTCCTTTTCTTCTCTTTATTCTACCCCGAGGCAGGGGGCTTGGTGAAGATATCGTCATCACTGGACGGAGACCTCATCTCAACATCTTTTGGTAAACCTGCAAAAAAGGAGTAAAAGCAAGTTAGAAATCGATGGCACGAAAGGGAATATCAAAGTCACTTGAGAAAACTCTTACCATGGGAATGGGCCTCCCATCGGCCCTTCGAGAGCTCGCGCCACGCACGCTCTGAATAAATTCTTTGCTTCACGATGCCCTAGACCCATTCCTTGAGTCGAAGAACCGCATCCGGCATCCAAACAATAGCTGCACCACCACAAAATATAGATGAGAGGGGAGAAAAAGAAAAGAGCAACGAACGAAATCTTAAAAGCGAGATTATACTTACGTTTCATATTCCACTTCTCAGGAAATGGCATATGCTCGGCTGGGATCAAATCCGAGGTCTTCACTCGGACAAAACGACCTAACTAGCCTCGGTCCCGATCTTCATTGATGCTGGAAAACGGAGCCTTACTGGCCCGACGAGCCAGCTTAATCAGTCCACCTCGATAAAGTCGGGGGCTATACAAATGCAGGAGATGATCGATGGTGAAGGGACATCCCTCAATCTTGCTCACGAAGAAGCGGAGAAGAATTACTATCCTCCAGAACGAAGGATGAATCTGATCGAGGATCACCTCGTACCTCTTACAGAAGGCGATGATGATCGGATCTAAGGGGCCCGGCGTGAAGGGGTAAGTGTAAACACTTAAAAAACCCTCCACGTGTGTGGTAATTGCTTCCTCGAGCGTAGGGATCTCCATGTGCTTATCAGCCCAATTACAGTCTTCCCTGACCTTGGCAAGAACACCGTCGGTGACCGAGCATATATATCTCGAGATCGGCTCATACCGGTCCGGTACCGAAGAAGTTTTTCAACCTTGAAATCAGCTCCGGTTGGGCACCCCGTAGGGACAAATATTTGCAGAGGAGGTTCTGGTGTCGGGTCCTCAGCAACAGCAGACGAAATATTTTTCTCAACAACCGATCGCGAAGAAGAGGGGGTTTCTTTTTGAGGAACGGATTTTAAAGTCTTTGCCATTGCTTCTAAATAGAGGAGAAAAGAAGGTGCTGGTAAAGGAGGAGGTGTAATTAGCAGGTAACTTATGTAAGCTTTCAGAAAATCAGAAGGAAAGAAGTTTTAAACCTAAGCCAGAAAACCAGAAGATGAGGGTGATGAAGTTTTTCTTAAAGCACAAGAGCAAGAGTTTAAATGTAAAAGTTTTAATGAATGGATGAAAGGGTATTTATAGTTTTCTCAAACGGCGATTCACTTCCCAAAATGGCCGACCGTTAACTGACACGCATTTAATGCCTTGAAAACTGGACCGACGGGACATTTTCAACTATTCTTATCACTTACAGCATGATTTCATCGTCATGATTTATCCAAGCGAGAATTGAAAGCTCGTATCGTTTCTCATCATTTACTCTCCGAAAAACAAGAGGATGTTACGTCATGATTTTGTCACTTACGTCATGATATATCGAAGTTAGAATTGGAGGCTCATATCGTTTCTCGTCATCTATTCTCTGAAAAAAGAGGGGACTATCTGTATACGGGTAAAACCGAGCTCGATATTTGATCGAGCTTCCAAAACTCCCTGATTAGGCCATGGTCGAAATATCTATGATCGGGTAAAGTCGAGCTCGAAGATCGATCTAACATCCAAAACAATCAGGCAAAATCGAAACATGGTGATTGAGATCGAACCCAAAGCATTGTCAAAATTAGCCATCGAAACCATCAGAGTTTGCCCTCGAGTTTACCGAATGCATAGCCGGTCCTGTTTCTAATGGTCTCAAAGAAAGCTTTGCCAACTCATCCGACAGGGGCTCGTAATTCTCGCCATTAACCAATCATTATGGCAGACATCATGGAACGACTTAAAAAAGTGAACCAACGGTCAACAAATCAAGGGCTTTTGCCTTTTATAGAACAATAAAATAATACCTTAAAAGGTAGATCTCCTCTAATATATAAAGGGGACTTGACATTCCATTATGGTACTGTAACATATACTGATAAGCAATACTTTTTCTAAGTTCTTACTCTTTGATATCTTTGTGTCAATTAAATGTATTCAACTCAAGGGTAGCTTGCTTTCCTAAGCTGAAATCATCCAATTCGTGTGGTTTGCAGTTAATTTATCGCTATTTATTTCAATTGCAATCTAATTTATCGCTTTGTATCAAGTTAATCTGCGTATTCTTTAAATCACTAACAAATTCAATTGTTATCCGATTTCGAGCGTAAACACATATGATTTTGTCTTGGAATGAACTTTCAAAACTTGTTGTTGCCTACCCTTTGATTGATTTGATTCTAGAGAAACAAATTCAAACAAAAAGTTCTATGGGACTAGTCTAACATGTCTTTCCGAACTGTATTACTCTGATTAAATCATACTGTAAAGCATGGAACATGGACTAAAGATCGCAAATCCAGCTGCAAAATGAGGACTACTTCATACACATTTTCTATTTTTTTTTTTTTCAAGGGAAAATGAGGAAGGAGATTACAACATGGGAAATCAATCTCTTACAAACAAGGTGAAATTTAGGTAGCCGATTAACTGGACTACTAAGATACTCTGCATTTTCTAGCTCTAGTTACCAGTATACGACCAAATAATTGGTCATTTAGTTCATACTATAGAAAACGTCTCCAACTTGGTTTTTAACCCTAATGTTCTTGCATAAAGTAGGGAAAAATGAAACGATATTTCAGGGAAAAGATGCTTCTGATTAATTCAAGCTAAGTCAATTTTACTAAATATTCTATTTAAGAATCTTTTATGAAACGCAAGAGGCGACTAGTACATCCCCTAGTTAGATGTTTCATTCAATGTTTAATTTGCTTGATTTCCCCTTAAAGAATCGGATTTGTTTCTAATTCTCCTTTTCTTGTTCATTTATATTCCTACAACCTGAATTTCGGTTATTAATCTCATTAAAAAGTGATAAACTCACAAGTTTAAGAATGGCAATGTAGTGGGTGAAGGTCTGCAGAATATAAACAAATCCGATTCCTGTCACGCTAAATCTGTTCTCCACCATACTATTGCTAGGGTTTGTACCTTATGGGTTTGGAATTATAATTATTTTAAGTTATTGGGTTCTGAATTAATAATTTGTATATATTTATTAAATTTCTTAATACATTTATAAGGTTAGAACAAAAGCTACTGACTTCGGCCGAACCCGCAAGGCTCCGCCACTGAAACTAGCCCATTATTGCTTATCCACACCATAAGTTAGTGCCGACACATTTTAACCATAACGTGCAAAATTTATTGAATTTTAAGCTATGAATCGCAATGTTAACGGAGTAAAATCTTAATCGCAAAACCTAGGGACCACTCTTTTTGCGATCCCGTAGAGCAGGCTGCACGTGATTGCTTTGCCCCTTCAACCCAACAAATCTACATAATAATTACGGTTCATTTTTGCTATATTTCTAATAAAATGTCTCAATTTATTTTTTGGACCACATTTATAGTATTACAAAGAAGATCGTATATATGGAGCCAAGAATCGAATATTACTACTAATGCAGATACAAGATAATGTGACTTGTGGCCACTCCTAATCTATTAACATATGATCCTTTTTTGTCTTATTTAATTCTTGTCTAATTATGTTTGGTACTTGCAAGAAGATTTAATAATTACACAAAAGAAAAATACAATACTAATTGAACTTTGAATTGTGAAATTAGGTTATATATTGAACTCGTATATGATTTATTTTACCTGATTTGAGATTTGAGAGAAACCTTAGATTTAGTCGTGCTTCAAATCTCCAATAATAACAAGTGCCTTAACAGCATATAATCAGAAAGAAAGTATATAATTCAAGTCGATCGAATAAAGCACGTCCTTCTTATTTCATATAGTGATTTTGACCTCAAAAGATTCACGTAATAGTATAATCTTTCGAACCCCTGGATCCTTGCATGTACTCGAATTGAAATTTATTAAATATTCCGGCTTCTATGTGTGTATTGGGTCGGATACAATCGAGTGGAGTCGGGCCCGGGCGTAATATGAGGTCGGGCTGCCTCGGTCCGAAATCAGCAAATCGGGTACGGAGGCTGGAGCAGCCGAAACGGGGCTACCGATATCGGCCGATTAGGGCACATCTCGTAACAAAGGATCAGTTTTGAACCGGATATTTCGCGGATTCCTGATATCTCGCCAGGAGTAAATATCTCAACCGTTATGGACATTGAGGCGCCATTTTAGGATATTTCGTCCCGTAATCAAAGGGATTTACCCTGTAATTAGACTTTTACCATGTTTAGGGATCTTTTATCTACCTATAAGAAGAGCATTCAACCTTCATTGGAGGGGACAGGAAAAACTGAGAAGAAATACTAAAATTACTACTGTTCACTACTACTGTACATCGTTACTGTTCATTGTCACTGTTCATCAAGCTTTGTCTATTTTTCATATTTCGTCGCCAGCTATTCAATCTCTGTGGTTTGATATTTTCTTTTGTCTATTATCTTTCAATTATCTATATTATACTTTACATTATATCAAATTGATTCACGGATCCTTAGCACTGCGAACAAATTTAATTGTTACTCGGATTTAGGGTAAACAGTTTGGCGCCCACCGTGGGGCTAAGGATATTAGCAAATTTTTGATACAATTCTTTTTTTACGCATGCTCTTTGCAGAATCTTCTGTTTTACAGGTTATAGCCTAATCATGTCTCACTCACTTCCCGTCAACAACGAATCCAACTACCAAAGCGAAAACAACGCTATGCCCAGAAACGAGGTCCCAATCGACGCCAACTCCCAAATGGCAGTCGATACCGATCAAGCCCCCAGCCCATCGCACAGTGTTTGGAGGGAGAACCACTCGGGTATGCAGCAAAGTGGGGGAGATGATATTAGCCTCAAAGTAATATTTGATATGCTACTAGCCCAGCAAGCGGCGATAACCCAATTACAAAGCCGTATTCAGAACCCAGGCGGAGCCGAAGCCGTTCCTCCTCAAGTGGAAGCCGAACAAAACGAGCGGGTCACACCACAACCAGAAGAAAACACCTCAGGAATCAACTCCGGGATATTCAAGATGCTCGAGGAGTTGACTAAGAGGGTCGAGACAGGAGAAAAAATGATCAAAGCTAACGACAAGAAAGTCGAGACATATAATTCGAGGGTAGACCAAATACCGGGAGCACCTCTTGTGTTGAAACGTTTGAACGCAAAAAAGTTTGTGCAAAAACCTTTCCCGTCCAGTGCCGCTCCGAAGCCGATTCCGAAGAAGTTCCGCATGCCCGAAATTCCTAAATATAACGGAACTTCGGATCCAAATAAGCACGTAACAGCTTACACATGTGCTATAAAGGGGAACGACCTCGAGGACGACGAAATCGAGTCCGTCCTCCTGAAGAAATTTGGAGAAACCCTTTCTAAAGGGGCAATGACGTGGTATCACAATTTACCACCAAATTCCATCGACTCCTTCGCCATGCTCGCTGATACCTTCGTCAAGGCCCATGCAGGTGCTATCAAGGTCGAGACGAGGAAATCGGACTTGTTCAAAGTCAGACAACGAGATCGCGAAACATTAGAGAGTGTAATTTGAGGTTTCAGACATCGATTTTGGACTTGGATTTGAAAACTAAATATCTATTTGGACTCGTGGGATAATGCGTCAAGGGCTCAATACCAGCAGTTCTGCGGCATCTCGACAACTTAAACAGAGCTTGATTGAGTACCCGGCCGTTACCTGGGCAGACATCCATAACCGATATGAGTCGAAGATCAGAATAGAAGATGACCAAGTCGGGGTTGCATCGGGCTCCTCTTATACGGTTAAAGCTTTTGATCGACCTCGAAGGGAGAACTTTCGAGAACCAAGGTCGAACCGAGACAGGCACCGGCCATACCCAGAAGATCGAAGGATTGTACCGAGGGGGCATAACATCCCGAGACAAGAAAACAGGTACGACACCAATCAAAGGAACAGGAGGCCGTTGCCAAAAGGCAACTTCGAGAAAACCAGTGATCGCCAAGAAGCACTCTGATTGTCTGAATATAATTTTAATGTCGACTCAGCAACCCTCGTTTCAGCAATTGGTCGCATCAAGGACACCAGATGGCCAAGGCCATTACAAAAAGACCCCGCCAAAAGAGACCCCAACCTTGTATGCAAGTATCATGGCACTCACGGGCACAGAACAGAAGATTGCCGACAGTTGAGAGAAGAGGTAGCCTGGTTGCTCGAGAACGGGCATCTTCGGGAATTTCTAAGCGACCGAGCAAAGGATCACTATGAAAATAGGGACAGGTCGGCAGATTAAAAAGAGACAAAGCATACAATCAACATGATAATTGGAGGTACAGATGCGCCTCAAGTACCGGTGCTAAAGCGTACCAAAATATCCATTACCCGAGAAAAACGTACTCGGGACTATGCAACGGAAGGAACTCTGTACTTCAGCGACAAAGATATCGAGGGCCTTACACAACCTCACAACGACGCATTGGTGATATCGATGTTGATATACGATACTCGAGTGAAGCGCGTACTTATCGACCCCGGGAGTT
>MCJB01051520.1:0-10458 GCA_002018475.1 Nicotiana obtusifolia | reverse complement strand
GGAGAAATAACGCTGATGGTAAACGTCGCTGGAACTACCAGGGCAACGAAATTCTGTGTAATCGAGGGCGATATGAGGTACAACGCCCTGCTTGGAAGACCCTGGATACACGATATTAAGGCCGTACCCTCAACCTTGCATCAGATGTTAAAATTTCCATCGGCCGAGGGGGTCATCACCGTTTACGGAGAACAAAATGTGGCAAGGGAAATGTTCGCAGTAGAAGAAGCGACACCAAAGTCTACCATTCCCCAACAGAAGGCCAAATAGCAATCACAAAAGCCGCCTTCGACAGATGAGGGTGAGCAAGATCAACTTGATGAAGATAGCTTCGGGATACCCCGATCCTTTGTCGTCCCGGATGAGACCGACGCAACCAAGTCAACAATCGAGGAGCTGGAGAAAATCTCGATCCGCCATGACGCGCCCGATCGAAAGGTACACCTGGCTCGGGTTTGAACTCCAAGCTCAGGACCAGACTACTTTCTTTTCTTTCAGCTAATGAAAGTTCTTTTGCTTGATCCCATTTTGACATGACAAGCATACCACCGGGATTGCGACACACAAGCTGAGTGTCGATCCAAAATTTTGGCCGGTCAAACAAAAAAGGAGACCTCAATCCGAAGTCAAGCAGGTCTTCATCGAGGATGAGGTAACCAAACTTTTAAATATAGGGTCCATTCGGGAGGTAAAGTATCCCAAATGGTTAGCTAACGTAGTTGTAGTACCTAAAAAGGGGAACAAACTTAGGATGTATATAGATTATAAGGACCTAAATAAAGCATGCCCCAAAGATTCTTCCCCCCTGCCCAACATCGATCGTATGATCGATGCCACTGCTGGCCACGAGACTCTTAGTTTTCTCGACGCCTATTCTGGATATAACCAGATACAAATGGATAAGGATGATCAAGAGAAAACATCCTTCATCACTAAATATGGCACTTACTGCTATAATGTGATACCATTTGGGCTTAAGAATGCGGGGGCTACATATCAGCGTCTGGTGAATAAAATGTTCGAAAAACAACTTGGTAAAACTATGGAAGTTTATATTGATGACATGTTGGTCAAGTCCCTGCGAGCAGAGGACCATCTTAGTCATTTGCAGGAAACGTTTGACATTTTGAAGAAGTACAATATGAAGTTGAACCCGGAAAAATGCGCGTTCGGAGTAGGCCCCGGGAAATTTCTCGGGTTCATGGTCTCGAACAGAGGAATAGAGATCAACCCGGACAAAATCAAAGCCATTGAAGATATAAAAGTCGTCGATAGCGTCAAGGCCGTTCAAAAACTGACAGGTCGGATTGCAGCATTAGACCGCTTCATATCTAGATCGTCGGATAGAAGCCACCGGTTCTTCAATTTGTTAAAAAAGAAGAACGAGTTCTCATGGGGACCGGAGTGCCAGCACGCCTTAGAGGAACTGAAAAGGTACCTTTTGAGCCCGCCTCTATTACATACGCCAAAAACAGGCGAGCTATTATATCTTTACCTCGCCGTGTCAAAGATAGCAGTAAGCGGAGTTCTGGTTCGAGAAGAACAAGGTACGCAATTTCCTATTTATTATGTTAGTAGGACATTAGGAGAAGCCGAAACCAGGTACCCGCAATTAAAAAAATTAGCACTCGCCTTATTGAGTGCCTCTAGGAAATTGAAACCATACTTCCAATGTCACCCGATATACATGGTGACAACTTACCCACTTAGAAATGTTATGTATAAGCCTGAGTTATCCGGCCGACTGGCCAAGTGGGAAATCGAGATCAGCGAGTACGATATCCAATATCGACATCGAACCTCGATAAAATCTCAAGTACTGGCCGATTTTGTCGCCGACTTCACACCGTCGCTCATTTCCCAAGCCGAGAAAGAGCTCATGACTAAATGGGGGACTCCTTCGGGAGTGTGGACTCTGTTCACAGACGGAGCCTCAAATTCGAAGGGGTCGGGGTTAGGCATCATACTCAAGCCCCCGACCGGGAACACAATTAGACAGTCCATTAGGACTATAAAACTAACTAACAACGAAGCCGAATATGAGGCTATGATTGCTGGTCTAGAATTGGCCAAGAACCTTGGGGCAGAAATAATCGAGCCAAGTGCGACTCTCTCCTTGTAATCAACCAAGTGAATAGAACGTTCGAAGTCAGAGAGGTACGTATGCAAAGGTATGTGGATAAACTGCAGGTCACTTTACATAGGTTCAAGGAATGGACCCTGCAGCACATACCTCGGGAACAAAACAGCGAGGCAAACGCCCTCGCTAACCTAGGCTCATCGGTCGATGATGAGGAAATCGACTCCGAAAAGGTCGTGCAGCTGCTGAGATCTGTGGTGGAAGAAGGTCATGCCGAAGTCAACTCGACAAGTCTGACTTGGGACTGGAGAAACAAGTACATAGAATACCTCAGCTCAGGTAAGTTGCCACCTGACCCCAAAGAGTCGAGAGCATTGCGTGCAAAGGCGGCCCGATTTTGTTTGGCCGATAATGGAGCTCTATACAGAAGAACCTTCGGAGGGCCCCTAGCTATATGCCTCGGCCCCGGGGATACCGAGTATATTTTGAAAGAGATACACGAAGGAGCTTGTGGCAATCATTCGGGCTCTGATTCATTAGTTCGGAAGGTAATCCGAGCTGGCTATTACTCGATCGATATGGAGAAGGACGCAAAGGAATTTGTACGCAAATGCGGCAGGCGTCAAAGACACGCACCGATCATCCACCAACCTGCTGAAACACTGCATTCAGTTATATCGCCATGGCTGTTTATGAAGTGGGGAATGGATATAGTAGGCCCGCTCCCTCGAGCACCAGGTAAAGCTCAGTTTATCCTTTTTATGACTGACTATTTTTCTAAGTGGGTGGAAGCACAGGCTTACGAGAAGATCAGAGAAAAGGAGGTGATAGACTTTATATGGGTCCATATCATCTGCCGATTCGGGATGCCTTCTGAGATCGTATGCGATAATGGAAAGCAGTTCATCGGCAAGAAGGTAACCAAATTCTTCGAAGACAACAAAATCAAAAGAATATTATCAACTCCGTACCACCCCAGCAGCAACGGTCAAGCAGAATCGACCAACAAAACTATAATTCAAAACCTGAAGAAAAGGTTAGTTGACGCTAAAGGAAGATGGAGGGAAATGTTACCCGAAGTCTTATGGGCGTATCGAACGACTGAAAAAACCAGTACCGGAGCCACTCCATTTTCTTTAGTATACGGCACCGAAGCATTGATACCGGTCGAGGTAGGCGAACCGAGCATCAGATTTCAGCACGCAACCGAAGAGTCCAACCAAGAGGCTATGAATATTAGCCTGGAGCTCTTAGATGAAAGAAGAGAAGCTGCTTTGGTCCGAATGGCAGCTCAAAAACAGAGAATCGAGAGGTATTATAATCGGAGAACTCGACTTCGACACTTCAATGCAGGGGACTTGGTACTCAGAAGAATCACGCTTAATACTCGAGATCCTAACAAAGGGAAACTGGGACCGAACTGGGAAGGTCCCTATACTATACTAAAGGTCACCGGAA
This sequence comes from Nicotiana obtusifolia, assembly GCA_002018475.1. Lineage (NCBI taxonomy): Eukaryota > Viridiplantae > Streptophyta > Magnoliopsida > Solanales > Solanaceae > Nicotiana > Nicotiana obtusifolia. Next base: position 6,920 of record MCJB01051520.1, on the reverse strand, counting down.
AGGGCTCATACAAGCTTGGAACTTCGGATGGTAAGCCGTTGCCAAATAACTGGAATGTGAGCCACTTGAAAAGATACTACTATTAAGGTAATTTACTTCACCTTTTTTACTTACTTTTTATTTTTATTTATTGGTACTGACATATGCAGGACAGATCGACATCAAGCAAGTTAAGCACCAAGTATTAGGACTGAAAGCACGCGTTGCACTCTTTTTTCTTTCGACTGGTTTTGTCCCAAATTGGGTTTTACGGCAAGGTTTTTAATGAGGCAACCATATGTCGTGCTAACATAGATTAACCATTTACTGGAACTCACGAGTTCTTAAGCCCAAGGGCTAGTTACTTCGATTTCGAGGGGGCTAAACAAAGATTGTTATGATTTCATGTAAGGGTCAAACGGTCAAAAGAGCCGTACCCGGGTAGATTCATCTTGTTCCCCTCCGACAAATGAAGATGTACAAGTACATGAATGTTAACAAAGTCATTTGATGCCTATATTGTGTTCTCAAGCCTAAGGGAATTTTATTTAATTATCTTCGCGTTATCAATAATTGATATTAGTGAAAGACGCACATCGAGACCGGGGGGGGGGATAAGACCTAACAAGGCAAACTCCGAAACCGGCAAATCAGGCTAAGGCCTTATTAAAGCTAACAAAGCGCATAGGGAATTAAGACCGATCCTGGCAATCCCGACTTACAGCCAAGGCCAAATCAAATTGAAAACTCATATCTGATCGAAGCCCGAAAGAACAAGACTTCGAAACAAAGTTAAAATCAAATCTATTTGATAGGGGTTTAATTTTTGCCAAGGCATAGCCCCGATTCACACAAGCTTAATGGTTGAAAGCGGAGCAAATAAAAGCTCGTTTAACTCGTTCCGAATTTGCGACGAGGCTAAGGCCGGACTGGTTATTAACCCATTTTGAATTTGCAACAAGGCTAAGGCCGAACTAGTTATTAACACATTCTGAGCTCGTTACAAGGCTAAGGCCGGGCTAACTATTAATTAGTCGGTCGCAATTTATAATCCTAGCTAAGGCGGGATATTTCGATGCATGAGAATCAAGGAACCAACTCGAAATATATTAAAAAATGTCATTATACAAGGTGGGATCTTTACATAACTCAGGCTATAAGATATTAAGACAATATCAGTCCGAGCCGTCTTCATACTCTTCAGGAAAGGTTTTTCTTCTCATTTCGTCCTCGCCTTTCGATGCCTCAGCGACATCGGAAGACAAATCGAAGCCACGGGCTTGGAGCACCTCGAGAACAAAAAGGCGAGTTTGGCATTGAGTATACTCGGTCAGCGCCTTCGATTGCTCGTGAGCTACTTCAGCATCAGCTCTATACTGAGCTATCAAGTCATCAGCTTTGGCCTTAGTAGCAGCGATTACCGATTTTGCTTCCTGAAGTCGATTGGTCAGAGCCACCCGGTCTTGGTTGAGCGACTCGACTTGGAGCCGATGGAAATCATTATCCTTAAGCAGGGCTCTGATTCTTTCTTGAGCTGCGGAGGCCTTTTCTGGGAGAGCCATTTTCTCTGCAGCTAGAAGCTCGGCCTTGGTTCTCCAACCGCTTGTTTCATCCTTTGCCTCATTCAGCTCGGACCGGAGTCGATCCAACCGATTGTCCATTTGCCCCATCCGATCAACGCAATAGGTATGCTCTTTCCTTATGGAGTTTAGTTTGGCCCGGAGATTTGACAACTTATTTTCAAGCCGCTGACGTCGTTCCCACTCTTGTGCCATTCCTTCTTTGATGCGAAGGAACATTTCGTGATAAAGCACCAAAGACTGTGGAAAATTCAAAATTGAAGATTGTCAGTACGGGTTGTGAACCGAAATATTGAGTATAGTTTAAAGTAAACAGGAAAACATACTCTGTTCGATGCCTGTTGAACTTCGTTGAACAAACAAGACCAATCCACAGCGTTCATCGCAGCCCGGTCCTCTTCAGTCGCCAAGCTGTGGAGATAGCTTGCTACGCCTACCGGTGGGCCTAATGCTCGGGCGTCCTCGGGGATAGCAAGGGTTATCACCCTCCTCCTTTCAGGGTTCGAGCTCGGTGCGGGGAATTTATCTACTAACTTGATACCAGCCGACATTCCACTTGTCTCGACTGGGGGACTCGGGATCGGGGCTGGATGAGCCGATACATTCGAATTAAAACTTCTGACCTGATCCCTGCCGATAGTATGCCGTTCCCCGAGAAGTGGAACATGAAACCCATTTCCCAGGCACCGGGAAAGGCTTCTCGACCTTAAAGTCGGAGCCTATGAAGCATCCCACTGGAATGAAGGCCTTCAATGGAGGCTCCATAGAGGGTTCCTCAGTGCGGATGGGCTCAGCCTCTTCAACAGGCTAGGCAGCGGAAGTTTGTCTCTGGGGAACTGACTTAGAAGTTTTGGCCATTGTAGTAGCAGAAGCAAAAAATGGGGAAGACTAGAAGTTTCTGATAAAAAAGACTAAAGCTTTTCTGGAAATGGGGATTAAAAGGAGTAAATTCTTCAATAGCGTAAGGGTAAAGAAACTGGTTCAAAGAGGGGAGAAAGTATTTATACTTCCCCAAAAAGCGGCGGTACAAAGCACGAGGTGAGCAGCATTAAATGCATGCATTAAATGCACACAGAAGGTACAAGGTTCTGCGGATAAGACAGGTAATGATTTCCTGTGTCGACGGTTGTGTGCGTCATAGCACTACCGTCACACATAGGATCTTTTTGCGATAAGCGATTTTGATGACTCTGCTTGCATGTCACGCTAATGGAGATGTCGATTGCTTAACCAAAAGGTTCGAAGGAAGACAACTCATATCATTTTTTGTCCTTACTCTCCAATAAACGAGGGGACTATCTGTATTGGGTCGGACACAATCGAGTGAAGTCGGGCCCGGGCGTAATATGAGGCCGGACTGCCTCGGTCCGAAGTCAACAAATCGGGTACGGGGGCTGGAGCAGCCGAAACGGGGCAACCGATATCGGCCGGCCAGGGCACGTCTCGTAACAAAGGATCAGTTTCGAACCAGATATTTTGCGGATTCCTGATATCTCGCCGGGAGTAAATATCTCAACCGTTATAGACGTTAAGGCACCATTTTAGGATATTTCATCCCGTAATTAAAGGGATTTACTTTGTAATTAGACTTTTACCATGTTTAGGGCTCTTTTAGCTACCTATAAGAAGGGCATTCGACGTTCACTGTAAACAACAAGATATACTGAGAGAAAATATTAGAATTATTACTGTTCATCACTACTGTTCATTGTCACTGTTCATCAAGTTTTGTTTTTGTTTCGTCGCCAGCTACTTAATCTCTGTGGTTCGATTATTCTTTTATCTATTATCTTTCAATCATTTACATTATACTTTACATAGTATCAAATTGATTCACGGATCCTTAGCACTACGAACAAATTCAATTGTTACCCGGATTTCAGGGTAAACAGAAACAATAAAAGAAGATATATTAAATTATTATTAATTATTTTTCTTTCTTTTTTGCATTAATTCCAACAAATGATATTTTCCTATATTTTTTTACAGATTAGGTTATTGGTTTTAACTTATAACTCAGTAATATACTTATCAATTATCACTATTTTTGATAAGCAACCTTTTCATTCCGGAATTATAACGATCAAAAAAATAATATTTTAATTTGTGTTATTTGACAAATCTTTGAAGAATCGTCATAAATTTTTTGTATGACTATTTTATTTTTGTCATAAAAATAATATCAATTTCATAAGATCTCATAGAAGTTGTCAGAAATCACAATAAAGCATCTAGGGGTCGTTTGGTACGAACACAAGTAATGCATGGATTAGTAATGTAGGCATTAGTAATGCAGGTATTAGTAATGCAGGGATTGAATTGTTGGGATTATTTTTTATCAAGTGTTTGGTTCATTGTATTAAAAATTAGCTATGCAATGTATAATCTAAGCTTGTGTTTGGTTTAAAACTGTACAAAATCTTCTTTACAATTATACCCTTGAATATTCTTCTTTCTGTATATAAAGAAATTTAGGAAAAGGGTTTGAGGGACGGTTTAGTAATTTTAGGGTCTTATCCAGGTATAGTTAATGCAGGGATTAGTAATCCCTTGGTTTCCTTGGTATTAGCTAAGCCATCCTATAAGGTATAAGTAATCCATGTATTAGGCATGCATAAATTGAATTGAGCAACCAAACATTGTATTGGACGGATTAAATTTTTATACAGAGATTATTTTACTTAGTACAGCTACCAAACGACCCCCTAAGAACTTTTATGGGACATAATTTTTTCCTTTAAGTACTAGCTAAATGGGATCAATATTCATCACTTCAAAGTTTAATTTTATTTAAAAAAAAAATTATTTTATAACTCAAACACAATATTTATATATGATTGATGTACATAAATTTTATAATACTAAATATTAAGTGACATGGGTATAAGCGTAAAGCACGTAGCTTAAAAATATATTTTATCTATCTATATTTATATTATATTAAAAACACGAAGGCCCTTATCAAAATGTTGTTCGACTGTTTATCTCTTTAAAATAGAATTCTCATTAGATAAAATATTAATTCTATAATATATTTTTAAACTATTACCCTAATGTTTAGGAATAGCCACTTAATTATCCCTAATATTTAGTACTTTGACTTTTTAGTTCCATTCGGTTCTAAAATTCCTACGCTTCTCAATTGGAAAGTTTCACCACCTTGTAAGGTTTTTTTGTTTTTTAATAGTGCTTTCACTATCTACTCTTTTTTGATAAAAAAAGAGAAGGAACTAGAATTTACATCCTGTTGGGGTCACTTGCTTGCAATTCAAGAGTTCTCAAAACCCTTGTCTTCTTCTTTCCTACAAGTAGCTGTCAAACAAATTTACAGGGTTTGCTAATGAATAGGCGACAATTAGTGGATTAGAATAGTGATGAATAGCTAATTAAAAGCTTTAGACTTTTCTTATGAGATACTTATAATTTCTAATAGACTCTATTCGTGAGTCCAATCTTGATTAATATATTCCAACTCGTGTGATTCATATTTCTGTGGTCTTTGCTTAATTTCTCTTATGATGTAATAGAATAGTAAGATGAATCTCTATTATGACTATTGTATTGGGTCGGATACAACCAAGTAAAGTCGGGTTCAGGCATAATACGAGGTCGGGCCACCCCGGTCCGGAATCAGCAGGTCGGACGCGCAGGATGGAACAACCGTAATAAGACAATCGATGTGGCTGGCCAGGGAATGCTTCGTGAAAGGAGATCGGTCCTGAACCGTGTATCTCACCAATCCCGGGTATTTCGCCAGGAGTGATTATCTCAACCGTTATAGCCATTAAACACCATCATCTTAGGATATTCAATCTCGTAATTAATGGGATTTGCCTTGTAATCAATTTCCTACTTTATTTATGACTCTTACATTTACCTATAAGAAGGGCTTAGACCCTCCATTGTAAAAAACAACACATTCTGAGAAAAAAGGCAATATATTTCTACTGTTATACATTATTATACCTACTGTTCATCGGAAATTCAATATTATATCCACTGTTGATCGAGATATTTCCCTATTTCGTACGATTCAACATTAATTGTGTGATTTGCGGTTTGGCTATTCTTTTTCTCTTACAATATTCTAATCATATACGTTACAATTTTACTTAGTTCAAATTGATTCCCAGATCCTTAGCACTACGAACAAATTTAATTGTTATCCGGTTTTAAGGGTAAACAGTTTGGCGTCCACCGTGGGGCTAAGGATATTAGTGAACTTTTGATACATTTTCTCTTGAAAACACAATTTTACACTTGCTCTTTGCAGAATTCTCTGTTTTTCAGGTTGCAGATTAAACATGTCGCAAATCAACAACCAGACCAACAACCAAGTGGAAAACAACAATTTGCCCGGACATGAAGTCCCAGTCGACGTCAATTCTCAAGTGGCGATCGAAGCCGACCAGGCATCCGGTTCGACGCATAGCATCCGGGGGGGAGAACCGATCGGGAATTCAACAAAGCGGAGAGAGCGAAATCAGTCTCAGGGTAATATTTGACATGCTACAAGCTCAACAAGCGGCTATAGCCCAACTGCAAACTCGCACCCAGAACCCGGACAGAACATAAAACGCTCCCCCTCAGGCAGCAACCGAGCAAAACGAACCGGTTGCAGCACAGCCGAATGAGAGCAGTTCGGGAGTCAACTCCGAGATTGTTAAAATGCTAGAGGAGTTGAGTAAGCGGGTAGAGACAGGAGAAAAAAGAATCGAAGCCAACGACAAAAAAGTTGAAACATACAATTCGAGGGTGGACCAGATACCAGGGGCACCTCCAGTGTTGAAAGGCTTAGACGCCAAAAAATTCGTGCAAAAGCCTTTCCCGGCTAGTGCCGCTCCAAAGCCGATTCCAAAGAAATTCCGCATGCCCGAAATTCCTAAATACAACGGAACTTCGGATCCGAATGAGCATGTGACAGCTTACACTTGTGCCATAAAGGGAAATGATCTCGAAGACGACGAGATTGAATTTGTTCTCCTGAAGAAATTCGGAGAGACCTTGTCAAAAGGCGCAATGACTTGGTATCATAATCTGCCCCCGAACTCCATCGATTCTTTTGCCATGCTTGCCGATACCTTCATCAAAGCCCATGCAGGGGCCATAAAGGTTGAGACAAGAAAGTCCGACTTATTCAAAGTCAGACAACGTAACAGCGAAACGTTAAGGGAGTTCGTATCCCGATTCCAAATGGAGCGGATGGATCTACCCCCGGTGACAGACGATTGGGCAGTGCAAGCTTTCACCCAAGGGCTGAATACCGGCGGCTTTGCAGCACCAAGGCAACTCAAGCAGAGTTTGATCGAATACCCGGCCATCACCTGGGCGGATATCCACAACCGGTATCAGTCAAAAATC
>MCJB01051519.1:273246-297888 GCA_002018475.1 Nicotiana obtusifolia | reverse complement strand
AAAAGAGTATAAAGAAAACAAAAAGGGGCCGAAGCCACCAAACAAAAAGGAAAAGAAAGAAGAAGAGAAGCGAGGGCTTCTGGAAAACAAAAACAAAAAGAAACAGAGAAAGAAAGAAGAGGACAGGAAAGAAGGAAAAGAGAAAAGGAAGAAAAGGGAAAAGAAAGGGGAAGGGTCACGCAGCAGCAAATAGAGAAGGAGAATTGGGGAAAAATCTTGGTGATGCAAAAGAAGCCACTTCTAGCCATTTTTGTTCAAATTATAAGGTACTGTGTTCCATTAATTTGAGATTATATTTTAATGGTTAGAGTTAGATGGTGAGATAGGCAAAAGTCAGTGGAACGAGGAAAGATATGTAAAACTTTTTGTTAATCTTTAACAATTGGTGGAGGAATCATGAATGCTTTTAAAGCACTTTGCAGCAATTATTGTTTTTGCTCCCCAAGTAAAATCGAATTCTTATTCATTTAATGATTTCAGTATCAATGTAAAGCTCGATATAAGAATATGATTCATCTTCATTTCTATTAAAAATACGCCTATAGGGAGTTACAGAGAGTCAATGGTTGTATCCCGAGAAAAAATAAAATAAAATAAGATAGGTGAATTGACGATAAAATATAAAACTCGGAGGATTGGGTATCCTAAATTAATGATGTATTTAGCCTAAATGAGGCAATTAACACGATATTGGTGTTGATGTGGTTATAGATTGATTGGAGAAAGTCGTACGGATCGCTCGAGGTGACGAGTTGGTATTTCACACGAGTACTGTGAGTAGTAATCTTACTGCAACTTTTGTTTTCATAACCTGCATGGTTTATACATGATTTTGAAGATAATACTTGTTACCTAATATTTGAAATTTGCATGTGGGATAAGTCCTTTATTTGATATGGTACTAAACAGTTTACTTGAGATGTTTACAATTATTTAAAATGCTCTCGCTGTTACTAGACATGTTTTACTGTTATTTGAGATGTGATTACTGTTACCGAAATGGGATTATATGATTTGATAAGAACTGAAATGCCCTATATTGTTTTAAAATAGTTTCTACGAGTATATACGGATTACAGATACAAGTATAAAAGAGAGTAGACATTGAAGGATCCCGTAGCTAACGACGGGTTCGTTAGACCTGGTGCACCTTGTAATTACTAATTACCGTTATAGCCCTCGCTAGTGGGAAGGTAGAACTAGCATACCGTTACCGATTTCCCTCAAGTAGGGACTACCGTTATATATGACTTCTGGTAAAGAAGTCCACAGTTATACCGATTACATGATCCGTTCATTGAAACCTCCCAAAAATGTGAATATTGATATTATACAATTGTTACCGAGCTTATTACTGAATTATTTATTATATTTTACTACAAGAAGAGCGTGATGAGACTAGAAATTATTTATTATTTCTGAAAGAGCATTTTTATGTGATTTTCTCTTTGAGATACTAGCATGTTTTCTGACTTGTCCCCAAATAAAAACGGTTGTGGTTAAGTATTATTATTCACTGAGCTAGCGACTCATTCCCCGTTAATTTATTTTACAGAGACAGCAGTTGACGCAGGCGAGGATCTCGTCAATTAGAGCGCACAGGTTGGCATTTTCTCGGTGAGCCTCGCACTTGTTCGCGTGGGCATAGATTTTCTGATTGTTATAGTCTTTTCATTGAACTCTTAGTGTCGCTCCATAGTCATTATTTTAGTGTTATGTATATTCTTTCGTTATTATGGTTTTATGTCGAGTATCGTTCTCCTTTAACAAAGTTGGAGATAGATTAGTATTTCTATTAGTTAGTTGGTGGTTTAGTTATATTAGAGACTTGTATTTAGTTAATTGACAAGTTATCAATTGTTTGGTTTAATATTAGGATGTTTGGTTGTTGGTTTGAGACAGGAAAAATGTTTGGATGGTCCAAAAACAGGGGAAACTCTGTCCGATTTTCTGTAAAATTTCCGATGAGGCTTACTTGGGAGCACTTGCTCTTAAGCGCCGGTCACAATCCTAGATTTGGGTCGTGACAAAGTTGGTATCAGAGCCTAGGCTTTAAGTTCCGAGTCATGGAGCAATGTTTAGTAGAGTCTTGTTCATGGGTATGTAGGCGCCCATACTTATGATCTCGAGGCTACTAAACATTTAGGAATGTTTTTCCTTCTTTCATTCTTTGATCGTGCGTTGAGATAACTTGAGATTGACTTTGGAATATCTCTTTCGCAGATGGCTAGGACAAGTACACCCTCATCTGCTGGACGTGGTGCTGGACATGGTGCTACCCGGGGTGGCGGTCAAGTTGGGGTTCATCAAACTAGAAGACAGACTGCTTCTCAACCTCAAGTTGGGAACATGGGTCAAACCCAAGCTGATATGCCAGATCAAGTGCAAGAGCAAGGGGTTCACAACGCTCCACCACCAATGCCAACTGTTGTACCTATTGTTGCCTTACCTGTAGATACAGTGGCAAGGTTATTGAATGTGTTAGAGACGTTGGTGCGTACTCAGGGCGGAAGTTCAGCTCCTCAGGCTACTTTACAAACACAAGCACCTACACAGNCGGGTTCGTTAGACCTGGTGCACCTTGTAATTATTGATTACCGTTATAGCCCTCGCTAGTGGGAAGGTAGAACTAGCATACCGTTACCGATTTCCTCGAGTAGGGACTACCGTTATATATGACTTCTGGTAAAGAAGTCCACAGTTATGCCGATTACATGATCCGTTCATTGAAACCTCCCAAAAATGTGAATACTGATATTATACAATTATTACCGAGCTTATTACTGAATTTTTTATTATATTTTACTACAAGAAGAGTGTGATGAGACTAGAAATTATTTATTGTTTCTGAAAGAGCATTTTTATGTGATTTTCTCTTTCAGATACTAGCATATTTTCTGACTTGTCACCAAATAAAAACGGTTGTGGTTAAGTATTATTATTCACTGAGCTAGCGACTCATTCCCCGCTAATTTATTTTACAGAGACAGCAGTTGATGCAGGCGAGGATCTCGTCAATTAGAGCGCACAGGTTGGCATTTTCTCGGTGAGCCTCGCACTTGTTCGCGTGGGCATAGATTTTTTGATTGTTATAGTCTTTTTATTGAACTCTTAGCGTCGCTCCATAGTCATTATTTTAGTATTATGTGTATTCTTTCGTTATTATGGTTTTATGTCGAGTATCGTTCTCCTTTATCAAAGTTGGAGATAGATTAGTATTTCTATTAGTTAGTTGGTGGTTTAGTTATATTGGAGACTTGTATTTGGTTAATTGACAAGTTGTCAATTGTTTGGTTTAATATTAGGATGTTTGGTTGTTGGTTTGAGACAGGAAAAATTTTTGGATGGTCCAAAAACAGGGGAAACTCTGTCCGATTTTCTGTAAAATTTCCGATGAGGCTTACTTGGGAGCACTTGCTCCTAAGCGCCGGTCACAATCCTAAATTTGGGTCGTGACAATTTTTGTGTATGTTTCCTCCTAATACTTTTCTGCTTTAACCAGAACTTTTGTTGTCGATCTTGATATCTCTCTTGAAAGTGTAACATACAGTTGTTCGTGCAAGAAAATATATTGCTGTAAATATAGTACAATATTTAGGTTGTTTATGCTTTATTTATTACATTTGCAAAACATAAACGTACTAAAAATTATTCTCACACAAATTTAAAAGATATTCCTTAGTATCGGAAGACGAAAGTTGAATTTTAGGGTAAGAATATACTTAGAATCACATTGACCAGTATCATAATTTTTGCATGTATGACGTTATTGTCAAAACTTCTATATACCATCTGTGTGCTATTACATAAGCTATTCGGCGTATCTAAATTTTTCAGTAGCATGACAAGCATATTTTTCTTCAAAATAAGTTTATATATAATGGAAGATCAATTTTAACTTAGTCTATTATATAAACGGTGACACTAACATATGTAAGAAATAACAAACTTGACAAAAAACATATATAGTAGAAGGTCATTTAGTATTAAGGTATTTTAGTAGTCTTCTTGGTGGTCATTATTCGTATCATTTTTCGCTGAGTCAAAAACAGAAAAATATATTTTTTTACTATAAAATTTTGCAATGAACCTTTTATTTAGTTGATCAACATATTCATTTCTACTAGCTAAGATATCTTTTTAATTCTATCATGCAATTTGCACAAATTACGTTTTAATCTAATGATAGAAATATTTTCTTATTAAATGCACTACTATATCCATTGGGATTGATAATCAAGTGTTTAGGAAGAACCAAATTATCTTTTGTTGGATGCTTTTCTTCGTTTCTGACACGAAGCAACAAGACATTAAATACTGGATCTGTTCTTACTTTATATTTATTATCAGTTGAATCTTTTTCATTTGAGGCCAAAAGTATAACTTCGACAAGCTAGCTATTACAGCCTCTGCCTTTTTTAGAACCATTAGTGGTATTGACTCTTAGCAACCATTTTTTTTCTCTTTCTCACACATTTATATTCTTAAATATTTTCTTAGTTGTTGTTTAATAATTGAGTATTTTTAATATTACACGAAAAATTTATTAAAAATATATTATTTTAGTAAGAAAATGGTTTAAATATAATATAAAAATATATTATCGTGGGGGTATTTTTTTCTCAATTTCAACTCTTTATGCAGTCCATTTAATATTACTTTTATTTTTTTGGGTATTGGATATTATGGACTGATAATGTATTGCCAATACGGAGGATTCTTATGAAATTAATTTTAGTAAACCTTCCTACATATTTTTAATAAGAGTATAATAGACAAAATATTATTAGTAGTAAAATCATAAATATTAAAAATTAGTATAGAAGGTATTGTAGTAAAAAAAATAGTTTATTGCAGTTATATCCTCTTCCTACGAGTTCTTCCGTTTAATAACTAGTGCTATTTTGGTATATTAATATTGTATTTATGCTTTTATAGTAATACAAGCTCTCCTTTTTCTAAATGAATTAGGACAATATAATGTATTCTCAAATTAAATTAATAATAAGACATTATTATATGCTTTCAAATTAAATTAGTAATAAGAATTTTTAAGAAATATATCCTGAAAGTAATAGAATTACTTGACTAAAAATATTTACTTGTTCAATTTTATATGAATTAGACAGCCTGAAAGTAATTATACTAATAGGATTCCTAAAGGTAATCGTGTAGGATTCCTAACGTGTAGTACTATGTCCTAAAACTAATAGGATTATAAGATTAATATTTAAAATTCTAGTTATGTCCTTTTATTATGAGTTATTATGTTTAATATTATAAGGTTATTTTTGTAAATCGATATTGTATTCATGCTTTTATAATAATATTAGTTTCTATGAACGTGCATTGCACATATATAAATATTGACATGTAGATGTTTAGTCAATTATTTGTATACTCGAGGAAGAATTACTTGAAAGCAACTGACATTGAATGCAATAATCATTTAAATGCGAAAAATTAATGTTATTACATTATCATACTACTTGGAAAATATAATTGGACGTCATCTCTGAACCTCAAAAACATCATATGAACCTGAAAGAATATCATACTGAAAAAATCATTAATTTAGTTAAGTTAGTTCGATATATAATATTTGTACTTGTAGTTTTTAGAAACATGCAATGTGATGGTATCTTATCTGCGGTTTTAACATGCTTCTCTTTGACATGCATAATATATATGTATATTAACAAATCTTGATAATTGCCCAGTTGCCTCATCAATTTTTCTGTAAGACGCATGCACAACTTTTATCATAATGATATATCTTTACATATCAACATAACTCTTGTCCAAAGTTAATTTTGGAATAAAAAATAGGCGGAGTGCTTATGTTTGCATATTTTGACCGTAGGTACCATAAGGTACCGTAAACATTTCTCAGCATTCCTTAAATTCATCTCTAAAAGTAATAGTATTAGTAACGTTAGAGTTTGTTATGTCTTTGGAGCCTCAATAATAGTGTATACGGTCGAAATCGGACTCGACTATTGTACGATAGATCGAGCTCGGAACGCGAAAGGTTGAAGATCGACCCCGAGTCTTATGGGACCAGAACACGAGGTCAGAATGTCCATCCTCGAGAACATTGAGCCCATGATCCTGGAACAGATCCTGACCCGAATAAGCTTGATAGAACATTATCGAACCAAAATAACGAAAGGCCGAAATATCCGTAAACGGTCACGCATTACGGGGGAATCTCGGCACGTATCAATGGAACCGCTTAATTAGCAAATCATGAGATTTTTTATCTTATACACAGAATTATACCTAAAGTAGGATTCCTCTATTATATAAAGGGGGAGGGGGGGGTTTGATTATTTGAAAAACACATTGTAACTAGCATTCTAAAGCAATATACTATTCTTTTTAGTTATTATTATCTCATCACTCTGTTCCGGCACCGATTGCAATATTTTTTGGCCCAAGGTGATCAACTTTCAAGGCCAAAACTGCTTAACTTGTGTGGTTTGCATTTATCTTTTATCATCAATTTCAATTTTAATCTGATTTCTCGTTTTTGTATCAAATTAGACGCGTATCCTTAAAATCGAGTATAAATTCAATTGTTATTTGATTTTGAGGTAAACAAATAGGTAGGATATAACAACAATACCAACAACATATTTCCAAAAATATAAACCCAAAACCAAAACCAATAGAGTTGGATTGAAATCAAATTCCCGAAAATATATATAATTTACGTAATTTAACTATATTTTTGCTTTATCTATAGTTCATATATATATATATATATATATCTGAAATCTCTCTTATCCTTTTGCTTGGTTCGAGCGGTGCTTAAAACAAATTGCAGCACTCTGGACCAAGAATATGTAAGATGTGCCTTAATTATGGTAGAAGCAACTTTTCCATCATCCCCAATATTAATTCCTGCTATCTTCATCTAATTATATTGTCAAGTAGCGGTAGAATTGCACCAACATCTCTTCTCTAACGTATTGTAAATATACACGTCCAAAGAAAACTTGACGAAAAGAGTCAAGCACCATAAAAACAAATATATCATTAAACTCACATCATAGTTGTTCTTTGATGAGATGGTCGATAATATCTATAAAAAAGGCTAACTACAACCAATTTTACAGACTTGCACAAGAATTCTGTCCGTCGTGAACAACCTATAGAGCCTAAATACATTCTTTGTGAATTGTCCTAGCTTCCTTTGGAAGATGCCGAAGAGTTAGAATGTAGCCAAGAAGATCCATTCGCTTCGAGATAATAACTTGAATATTCTGCTCGAAACCAATAAAAAAGACAACAAATTTAATAAATAGATTGAACTGTAGTGTTCTTTACTTTAGGGTAAGAATCACACTCGCACTAAATATGATATAAAGAAATTAGAACACCATTATACTACAAAAATAGTTCTATATGATAGTATTGTAACCTACACCACAGTAACTAAATTCTCATCGATCCATCAATAATGTCCTTGGTTTTGAAATTAATCTCGTTGCCTTGTATATATATTGATGACAAATTCTTATACCTTCTCAAAAGTAATTCTTATTCCATTCATAACTATACTTCTTCCATGGTTGAGTCCTTATTTTATTACAACTCTTCTTCCTAACATATAATATTTCCATTGTGAGATCTTGTCAAAATTAACATAAATAGTTAAGGGTATAAAAGTAGATCAATATTTCGGGATATTTTTGTCGTTCAACATTTAGTAGTTTAACGTTAGTGCTTTTATAATAATATAGATATAAATATAGCTATAGATAGATAGATATAAATTATTGCAAATTACTTATCATTTATGTATAGCCACCAATCTGAAAGATAACGTACGTATACTCAACATCTTGAAAAACAAGGCAAGTGCCAAGTAGTATCATTACAATATCAGAAAAGATAACTTAAATCCATTAAAATTAATATGCTTGAATTGCATTTTAAGTGAAATAATTGTGTAAATGTACTGCACCAACCATATTAGAACTTAAACTCCAATAATATATTGAGTTAGAGAGATTATATATGAACCACAATTCAAAATGGAAAATGAAATCAAAATGTTGGGACAATTATATTGGAACAACATATACATAATGCTGGATTTCCTAATTTAGAATATAGTCAACGAGGTTTGAAGAAACCGCGTCATACGTATATAGCAAGTCCATGTGGAAGTGGGAGAGCAAAAGGAATAAGTATGGGCCTATGCCATGTGGGATCCTAATTGGACACTCCACATGGCATGTTACTGCTTCTTAGATTCACAACATACACTAAAATAGGTCAACTTAGACATCAATAACAAGGGTGGATCGAAGCTAAGGTATTAGGTACGAATTCAAACGAATCCAACAGTGTTTGTTTATAGTATTTATACTTATATTGAAAAATCTATTAAACAAGTACCTATGAATATTTGATTGCGAATTTAATAATTAAGACAAATTTCAAACAACAGCAATCTCAAAACCTACAAACTTCAAATTAATGTGTCCCATGTGGATCAATGAATACCTGGACCTAGGCAGTCAACTCTCAATAAACGTCACATATGTTTTGTTTGTGTTTTGATATTTATAATTGCAACAAATCGTTCAACATAGGTCTAACTTGATTCTTGGTTGTTTAGGAATGAGGATTCATCATCAGAAGATCACAATTCTCATCAAAAGTTGGCCGTTTATTCTGTTTATTCTTTGTCGATTTGTGTATAATTTTTATTTCGAATTTAAGTAAATGTGTTGATTGTTTTATCCTACCAATTGTGCATCAAATCGACTATCAATCGAAAAGTTGACAGAGATAAAATTATCCTATCTTACATAGCCAGACCTAGATTTGTTTATATGTAAAGCCAATCACTATGGCCTTGTTGTTGTTTACTCCCAGAGAGACAGGAAGATGAGAATTAACTTACTATTTGACTTGCGAATTAATTAATCCACGCTTAATTAGAATGAATCGCGCCATTGTTACTATTTCACTTTTCATTTTATATATGAGCGTTTTACTTTCTGTCTGTCTCTCCAAAGTTGTGTCCACTTTCCTGAAAATAAAATTGTTTCCTGTTTTGGACTTTACGTCTCATTTGTATTTAATACAAGTTCAAGAACAGTAAATATACTCTACGTGCAGCTAAACCTGCAATTAGATGTATCTAGAAAAAATAGAAGTGGGTGAATTTGGATCTTGTGTAAACAAAATAAGACGTGATATTAGGATTTACAATGCAGTTTTGGAGTCATTTGTTTTTCAAACAAAAGAAAGAAAATTATTGATTAGTTATATGATTATTATATAAGTTATTCATCCTTTGGATTAAGCAATAATAATACCGGTTATCCTATTGGGGAGAGTAATAACAAACTAATTAAGTACTAAGAACCCGAGGTAGATCTAGGAATTAAGAATTTTATGGGTTTAATTTTTAAGGTTCTTAGCATTTGAACTCATTATATTATAAAGTTATGAATTAAAATTTAGTACTCTATTTAGTACAATTTTAAAAACTTTGTACGCATCAATTATTATGCTCCGCGTCGAAATTATTAAGCTCATATAAACCCACAACACTGCATCTGCCCCTGCTAAGAACCTTATTGCATGTTTAATTTCATTTTACCATAGTTTCACATGTAAGAAGGAATAGTTAATATGTATATTAGATATATAATCGTGTACATTATCATGTTGAATTAAGTCTAGGACTTACTAGGTTTAATTTGGAGTTTAAATCAATATTAGTACGTACTATAAGCACGTTTCATCGACTTAGATATTTGTGACCTTCAACAACGAATGTATCTATAAGTCGATGGATGACAAGAGCAAAAAGGAAAAAAAAAAAGAAAAAGAAAAAGCTGAAGATAGTAAGTGATGAAAATAATTTAAGCGCGAGCGAATATTCTACTACGTCACTTTTTTACCTGTGAATGAAAAATGTTGAATCATATGAAGAGATGAGAAATGCGCAAAGAGATAAACCTTGTTCATATTCCAAAAACAGCTGGTGATATTACCTGTATTCCCATAGCAGTGGAATAACAATCCTTTTTTAAATAAATCCCGTCTGACTAACTTTAGATGGAACGAATGATTTAAAGATTCCATATATTATTTACCTAACGTCAATAGAAGGGAGGTAGGATATTTTTTGACAATGGAGATGGAAAAACAATATATTTTATACAAGTTCTTTGACTTTGGAGCCAATTGTTTGGACTTTGCTTATCTCGAAGTAACAAATTTGGTAATTCGTTCCTGCATGGTGAAATCTTGACATTGGATTGCGACTTTTCTCAAGATGAACTATAAAAAACTAAATTATTTTCCTTATCCTCAAGAAAGAAAAGAGAGGTGGGTAAGAAGCACGTTATTCTTAGTTAAAAAGACAACGCTTGGTTAAATAATTAGTTTAAAGTAGCTTTATAAGTGCCTAACTTTGATTAATAAAATGATTAGGTTAAGATTGGGTACAATTATTTAATGTGTATAGTTTTACTTTTTACACTCTTCCAAAGTCCTAAAGGTTACTTTTAGTTTTAACAGATAGCGTTTATGAAATCTGTCACCTATTTCATCACGTCTCCCTAAAACAACAGATTCCAAAAAATTTTGCATCAATAAACGGCGTTCGAAAATTGTGATTTTTGGTTTTTCTCTTGATTTTCTGGAATTTCTTGGAATGACCACACGTGATTGTCGTAAATTATTGACTATTTCTTTGGTGATTTTCCAATATATTTTTAGGTTTTAAATTTTACATGGTAAAGAATTTTTATATTATTATATTATCTAAAAAATAATTATATATAACTTTTCATGTTGTCACACCCCTAAACTAGGGTGAAACGTGATTGTCACCCAACTCGTATCACTCGTTGAGTGAACCCTGTATTATTTGTGTCAAACTTCAAGTTCAATAATAAAAAATCTAATGTACTTAAATATTTAATGTTCTTAAGCTGACTGATAAAAATAATAAATAACAGATAAATTCCAAAATACTTTAATATTAATCCACTAACAAGTCATGAGCTTCTAGAATCTGAAAAAAAATTAAAATACATAGCCTAGGGGGTATCCCCAAAAATAAAATAAACGTCAAAAAGAGATAACTAATAGTCTGAAAAGGGTGAGCTACCGCTGGGATGAATCAACATAGTCTGTAAACTGAATCTAGAATATCTCCTCTAGCCACGTGCCTCGTTACTTGCATCCTCAATACTTGCAACACGACGTAGCAGGCCCAAACGGGTTAAGTACCACCAAAAGATACCCAGTAAGTCTTACAGACTACCTCCTAAAAAGACGGAGCGAGACCTTCTGGGAAAAATAAAAAAGAAGACGGATATACGAAAATATCATATAAATCATATAAAATTTTACAACCAAGTAATAGGCTGAAAATTGAAACTATAAGGTAAACTGTAAGCTGAAACTGGAACTTAAAGTAGAAATTGAGTCCATAACTGATATCTGAAATAGAAATTGAGTTTTATATATATATATATATATATATATATATATATACACGTGAGCATCTGGGAACACGAATTATGTTGTCGGTCTATCTCCGCAACTAACAATTAGCACCTGCGAGCGGGGGGTAGACAACCCTGGCATTATGGTACTCACGCTGGGGAAGGTTGGTCACTTCTCCCTACTGAATGTGATCACATTGATGCATGAATTATGTTGAAACTGAATACTTAACTGAATATGATTATCACAAATAAAGACACATAACAACTGGTAATACATATAAGCATGTATTCATGCCACATATAATGTCGTATTGAATAAGAATAAGTGAACTGAGTATTGGATCACGAGAAGACATGACTTAGCTTTATCTAACACATGGAGCACAGGGATTCTAATGGAATTCCCTACTAGGAAAGTAAACCTCAACTCACCTTAATTTGCCTTTCGATCCAATCGTAACTTCAAGATGACCATCAATTCAATTTCGAGACCGTCACAATCACGATACTGATAAATAGAACAATTGGTGAGCTAAAGAAACAATCTTTCATGGGCAAGGGACAAAAGAACCTTGCTGGTGCAAAATATCTTACATTACCTAACAAGGAAAATCATACCAATTAAAATTCTTTAGTTCTCTGCCCATCACACACACACACACACATATATATATTTTCCTCAACAAGGTTTAGTCCTTTAGCAAATTCCTCAAAAATATCCTAAGACCGCCAGTATAAGAGATCATGACCAAATACCTTAGCTTTTCGAACAAATTTTTTTTTCCAATGTACTATGGATGTCATCTATTTCTTTGTAGAAGAGTTAATTCATCTCTATCTTATCAGTTCATTATTTCAAAATTTCCCCAAATACACACTTAAACCTTAACTCTTGTATACAACTAGAATATTTATCCCCATATATACTTGGTAATTAAAGAGCAAAAAAGGAGGAACTAATAAAGAATAAAACCTAGTGCACTGTGTCAACAAGAAGATATTACTTGTGTAACTTGGTAGAAGTTGTACGTCGTTCTCCTTAAGCTTCTATTTCCAATACTTAGAAAAAGGTGTCTTTCTTTTTCCTTCTTTTGTTTTTTTTTTTCCAATTACCTACACTTATTGTGGTTGCTGGTTACGTGACCCATGGACTTGGACTAAAGAATTTATTATCATAAGCCATTCTCTTTAATTTGATCCTTTGGTTAGTGGCCCGCGTAGATATTACTTAATCCAAATCTTAGTAAAATTGGCCATAAACTACTTTAGAAAGGCAACCAACAGATAATTAAATTTGCTGTCAATGGCACTTAGAGAAAAGTGACTTTCATTCTTCTTATTAATGTAATGCAAGTCTAATCATATTCATTAAATTTGCCACATATGATTTCTATGGACATTGGTCTAAAATTTACTCTTTGGTAATATACCCCTAGACAAATACAACATACTATGATCACGAAAATAAAGATATCTCATTCATGTCATTAAACTTGTAATCGGCATATTTAGAATCTAAATATTCCGGGGGCCTTACAGATATTTTATTCATGTCATTAAGCTAGTAATCGACATTTTTAGAGTCTAAATATTCCCGAAACCTTACAATATCTAAAAATAATAATTAAAAAATCAAAAGAATAACTTATTACAAAGGTTGCAATGCACTAATAACGTAAAATTTCGTATTAACAGCTGTCAGTGGATGCTGTTAAATGTCAATTTTATTTAAATTTTTCCCTATTCTTTTCTGCTTTTTCCGCTGTCAAAGTCTTGTAAAACTGCTCTTTTTGGGAAGGTACAAATCCACAAGACAGTTGCAGAGAAGCTTGTGTGTCTAAGTTACTTGTCGGAGATGGTTAGAGATTGCACTTTAATTATTACTTAAAGGTTTAAACGGGATTAAGAAATGTCAAAGTTAATCATTCCACTAGTAATTTTAGGTTTGATTATTGACTTTAATAGCATAACCAGCCTTTTTTTTTCCCATGCTTTTCTCAATAGTAGAGTAGTATGGCTGTATGGGGCACTTTATAAATACTATTTTCCATTTTATTTTTTATAAGTTCCTTCTGTACTGAAATGATGTTAAGTGGAATTTCAAAAGTATTATGAGGCGAATTAATTATTTATTCGGTAACATGTAGAAATAGTTGCTGACTTTTTGTGTATAGGAAATAAAATATATATGAAAATTGTATTATACAGCAAAATATTTCACATACTTCTTTTATGGATATATCAAATGAAAGTATTTTAATCATAAAATTCTCTAAGAAAATTAGTAGTTTTTCTAGTACATCATTTTTGCATTTTTATCCCTCTAATATTTTGGAATTAATAGCTTACCTCCTTTTTACGTACCGAAATCTAAAACTTTAAACGTACTCTAACAAAGAAAGCATTATTTATGAAAGAAACGAATTTTAAATAAGTTAGGAAGAAAGATTATACGTGCTCTGTTTTATGAGCAGCTTCTCCTTAATAATAATAAGCTATAGATATGGAACACTCACTCAAATCTCTTGATAGAAATTATTATTTATGTATTGTCCACTTTGATCCAATATACCTCAAAGGATTTGGTTTTTGATTCACGTAATTATGGGGCTCAAAAACGTTAGTACCAAGTGAACTTTTGTTATACCTAATAAAATCTCATCACTTTCCTTTTTTGCCTTTTTATTTGGAATTCGTCTAAGTTATCGCCTTGCACCCATTTTTGGAAAGTTTGATAGTCTAGCGCCATCCTCGTCCATCCAAATAAAATGAGCGAATGAATGTACTAATTTCTTTTTAAAAAACAATTGCAATTATTTAAGCTATAATTGATTTGTTTTTAAACTACGAAAGCCATAAGTCATGTGTCGGCCTGAATGATCATTCACAACTAGTTTACTCAACATATAAATTTCCTGGTAACTGCTTATGGAAACTTAAAAGGTTGCTAATAATTCAGCCACAGAATATGAACCATGCACCTTCAAATCTTTAACACGTCTGGACCATTATTCATATAGAATGCTTCAGTTGCATTATTGCACATACAATAATCAATTTTAGCTTAGAGAAATTCAAGTTTGAGATGTCTGATTTCTTTATCTTCTTGTTGTTAAAGAAAAGCTTCTTGAATTATTTAATAACAACAAATTCAGTTTAATCTCACAAGTGAAATCTGAAAAAGATAAAATGTACACAGAGCTTACCTCTAATTTGTGAAAATAAAAAAGCTAATTTTGATATACCCTCGACTCAAGGATAGATGAAACAAAAACAACTAACAAAAACAATATAAAATAAAAAGATAATCGAAGCAAAAAAAATAATATGTAATAATAGAAATCTACGAATAGAAAAACTGAAATAATACTAATACTTCCTGTACGGTTAACAAATATGTACCATTGTTTAATGAAAAATTTATTACTTTAATTTCAATGAGATAATATATCTTAATTTTACAAGGTCATTACAAGGGGCCTACAAGTGAAACAAAACGGTCTGGAAAGAACTGACACTTCTGTCATAGACAACATTTACCTACTTAGTAGATAGTCTCCGAGACTCTGGCTCTAATTTTTTGACATTAATTTGGGATACTAGGCCTAGTAAATGTTAGGAGTAATAAATTTATGTTAAAAGACTTATTAATGACTCAAAGATCAAGAATTTTCACACAAATGACCACTCTGTTCCCCTACAATAGGTTCTCTTAGCTGTAAATTTTGCCTTTTAGTACATAAACATTTAAAATTGCTTTTTTCATACTTGCAGTAGCATAGCAGAAGTTCCCTATTTCCCTACCTATACCAAAGCAAGATGCCAGTGCTGATTGGGATAATCATGCCAGATTTTTGGTAGAGTTTTTGAAATTTTTGGTAGGAATCAATTATTTTGACATGATAGGTAACAATTACATTATGATTTTCAGTATCTGGTTTATTTATATCTTATTTTAGTAGTAATTATTTCATACTCTATCAGTTGCGCAATATATTTTCATATTAACTTTTTTTTATATCTCTTCTATAATGAGTGGAAACTATGGCAAGTCAAATATGACTGTTCCAAAAATTCTTTACTTGGTGATTAATGAAAATGTTAAATTACTACCAAAAAGAAAAAACTACATAAGTCTTGGCAGAAACTCTGCAAAAACAAATGTTTTCTTAATATATTGTTGGTGTATCACTTGTTTCCGATGAAACTTTTCATCTTGTTTTTAGTCGAGCGTCTATTGAAAATAGTCTTTTTACTTTTTCAGGGAGGGGATACGATTTGCATACACTCTATCCTTTTCATACACCAATTTTAGAAACTCATTGGACTTGTTATTGTTGTCGGAACAAAAGTGTGATCTTTTTGGACTCAAACCACAAAAATAGGTGAAAAACCTACTGATATTTATATATAACGCATGGGTTGAATGCGCTATACCTTAACAACATGTTTGTCCATTAAGGTATAGCGCATGCAACTCATGCGCTATACTTGAATTTTACTGACCCATCAATAATTAAGGGTATAACACATGCATTTATAGCACTACATATATAGTGTGTATAAGGAATGCGCTATACCCTCAATTATTGTACCTCAGTATTGGTTTTTTGCTTATTTAAGGAATTTCATTGTTTCGTAAAAAATCCATTCAGGATTCTCCAAGTCTTTTGCATCCTTTTTAATTTTCTTTTACTCATTCCGATATATTTGTTTGCTTAACTTTTTCTGCGTTTTGGTCATAATGTCCAAAGAGCGAAAAATTAGGGTTGCATTATATTTGGGGGGAGGGGGGAGGGGGGAGGGTGAGGTTGTTGTGGAGAATAACTCAGTACAATATAGTTATTTTTCATAGTGTATTATTAAGTTGCCACTTACAATGGAGCATGATAGATTGGTTTCGTTGTTATGTAAAAGAATGAGTGTGAGAAAACGTTCGGTTAATATTAAAGTAACCGAAAGATATCCGTATTTTGTTATTCCGCAAGGGGTTGCTTGTTATGTTGAGTTTAACATCGAAGACGATGAAATTCTGACAGACTTTTTGAGGACTCCGGATGAACTCCGGGAACTTCTTGTGATAAAAATGTTAGAAATGTAGGTCAAATCTGAAGATGTTCGCAATATTGAGGTTCGGAAAAATAGGAATAACCCTCAATCATCGGGTAATTTTTTTGGAGTAGTTTTATCTGAAGAGGTTTCGTTTGAAAAAGTTTGGCCGGATCTAAACTTATCTCCACGGGCAAATGAGGAGCGAGGACATAATTTATCCCCAAGTTTACATAATCCACTACCCAAGTGATACATTTTAATTTTCCTTTGTATTACTATGTTTTTTAAAGTATTATATTTGTATTAGCACTCATATATCCCAAAGGGGGTACCGGCCAGATATGAATTTTACAAGTTATGAACCAACAGACAGTTGGAATATGCCTAGTTTTGGTGTTTTGGATCATGGTGGTCCATTCGGGAGTCATCAACAACATGATAATGTGCATCATGGGATATCAACAGATTATGATTTGTAAGTTAAGTGATAAAGTTTATATATAATGCTTGGATGAATTAGAGAAACCCATTATTTTATTGGTTGTGCAGTGAAAACGAGCAACTTGAAGGTCATGTCCTTACTCAATTGCCTGAAGATGATATATTTAATCAGGATCTGACATATGCGCAGGGTCAGAAAGATGATAGTGATTATGCAATAATGCTCCTTCCCTGATGAGGGTGCAGAATGAGAATGATCAACCTGATTTGCCAAGAGAGCATGATACTACCAATGAGCATGCTCCATATATGCAGACTCCATCTCCCGTTAGACCCAGAGTATACGAGTCACATATGCCCTTTCATTCAAGGGGGATTCCGTACCTTGATCAGTTGCGCAGTATGTTGGATGTGGATGCCCTCACAAAGGATCTTGATGACATTCGGACAGCAAAGTGGGATGAATCTAGACCAATGGTGCTATCAATGAATATGCTTTTTGTTGATGCGGCATGAGCTTGACAAGTGGACTTTGCATAAGGATAGTGGTAGAAGATGGGGAATTTTGACTACAAATGTGTCAGAGTCTTTCAACGGGTTGTTGAAGTCTGCACGTCGATTACTTGTCACTGCCATGGTACGAATGTCATTTAAGCAGATGGCGGAGAGGTTTGTTGAAAGATCCATATGTGCATCGTCATTGATGGAAAGGGATGTTGAATTTATGCCACAACCGATGAAACGATTTGAGAAATATAGGAAGCGACCACAATGGCACACATTTTTGCAATATTGCAGCGAGCGAAATATTTTTGTAAGTTCGCACTGGTCTGCATCAAAACTGCAATAATAATACCCACACCATCAATAAATCTAGAAGATTATGTTCGTGTGGGAAATGGTTGATCTATCACTTGCCATGCTAACATGCCATGAAGTGCTTTCAACATACAAGTTTTGTGACGACGAGGTAAGTTGATAAAGAATATAGTATTGCTACATACGTGAACACCTATAGTTGCCACTTCCAACCAGTGGGTCCTGAGCATTATTGGCCGCCGGAACCATTTAAAATGGTGTGTAATAAGGATTATGTGCGTCAACGACAAGTGCATAAAAGAAAGCGGATACGAAACCAAATGGATGTTGGTGATACCGTTTATGCACGTAAATGTGGCATATGTTCCCAAACAGGACACGATCGCTGTAAATGTCCTTCAGTTGGTTTGGGAAGCGGTGATAATTCAGCTCCCGGTGGCAGTTCATCCAATGTGCCCGATTATGAAGGATAAACTTAGTGTTTTGTGGCAGTAATTTTGTTGTACTAAATGTCTGTAAGGTTCAATTTGCAATATTTCTGAAATAAAATTATTTTTTCAATAGGGTTAAATCGAATTGATATTTAGAATTGAAGATTCAATACAACAATTTAAAATATTCTACAAGAAATAAATAACAATTTTCATTCACCATTATCATCACTGTCTGGCACTATTTCATTTCATTGTCTTCATCTTCTTCGTTAACATCTTGTACGTATCCGTCCGAACCGAGGGAATCGTAAATCTAAGCCCCAGTTGACACACATTTCTCGTATTTCATTGCTATCATTGATAAGACCGCTTGCTTGATTTCTACAACAAGATGGGACTCCTTCGTCCAACGTCTGTGGTAGAAACTTAGGTAGTCCCTCCCACTCGACAACTGTTGGAAAAACAAGATAATCAATGTCTCTATGCAATTTTTTATTTTTCTAATAAATCCCAATACTGATCCTCCATTCATTGCAGGTAGTTAAGATCATCCAGTGCATGATGAACGGTTAGTGCCTTTTCCATCTCTAAAATCTCCTTCATCAAATGTCGAATCACTTCTGATTCATCTTTGTGTGTGTTTGTTTGGAGGGTTGCAGACAGTGCTTGTGGTACAACTAGCCCATGCTAGTGGCATAGTACTTCATAATCACACCTTTTTGAGTAAAGGAGAACCCATTGTAGTTTTTCTCCCCAAATTCGCATACCTACAAGCTTTGTGGAATGCGTTTCGCCCTCAATAATGTGCTCTGCAACTTTGAGATCAGTGTGTATATTGATAGGCTTATTTTCCAAGGGACGTAGAACACCATACCACTTGTCATTAACCAAATCAGTATTGCAATCTAACATACTTTTTCAAGGTAGAGATCGATTGTGTTATGACGTGTTCATGAGGATCTGTTAAACTGCCTTCACCTTTTTGCCTCTTCTTAAACCACTTATTAAATATTAGTGGCATTTCTGAAATGGATGTTGTAGTGGTTCTTGAAATGATTTTTGAATACTAGAATGTTGGTTCAGCTTAAGAAGAACTAAGCTGCACGAGCTTGTATATTAAACGTAACGCATCACCAATATGCGTTATGTGTATTGTTATGTCGACCTGAAAAAACTGTTGACCTGAAAAGCTGCACCCACTTGTATCCTAAGGAATAATTAGATAGCGCATCATCAATAACCGTTATCTGTATTGTCATGTCGACCTGAAAAGTTGCACCCACTTGTACCCTAAAGAGTCATTAGCACGCGAAACGTAGGGCATCACAAATATGCGTTATGTGTATTGTCATGTCAACCTGAAAAGGCTGTCAACCTGAAAAGCTGCACCCACTTGTACCCTAAAGAACCATTATCACGCGATACGTAGCGCATCACCAATATAGCATTATGTAACCTAAAATCACTCTTAGTTACCTATAAAAACCCACGTGTTTTGCATTATTATTTGCGTTGTAACCAAATGAACAAAACAACTTTTCATTAATTTTTCATTTTTGAGCATTACGACATGTCTGGGCGCAATGACATACCAAGGTGGTACTGTGGCAAACATGTGATTTTGAAGCCATGTTGGTCGAATTGAAATCTAGGGCACAGACGTTGGATGTGTAAACAAGTTGTAAGTTATTATTATTGAAAGTTTTGTTGGTTCATTATTTTTATATAACATGTTAATTAATAGTCTTTTATTATCATCCCTATTGGTAGGACGAAAATCAATGGGGTTATGAAGAATGGTATGATGAACCCATTAACCAGGAATACTACAAATCATGTTTGCTAAACATTTGACATCTGACCGGTGTGTACGAACCCCAGATCTTGAAACTGCAAGAATAACTTGAGGCAGTGAAGGAGAAACTGAAAGAGGCAGAAGAAGAAAATAATCGGTTGGAAGAAAAAATTAAGTGGTTGAAGCATAAAATAATGGGAGATAGTGACCATGGATGCGTCAAGTGTAGTTTTTTATTTTCATGATGATACGTGTCATGTATTATCTTTAATTTTCAACGAATTTAAATTTATGTTAAGTTGTCTTATTTTTGTGTTCTAGTGTTAAATTACTAAATAACCTGAAAAATAAAAACACATGCGCAAAATATGCAAAACATCAATAAATTTACTATTATATATTTAATATCATATATACAACTCAAAATACATATCAATGAGTCCCACAGGTTGTATGCTTTAAAGTAGTGACTGGCCTGAGGCGCATCCCATCTCGCCCGGCTACGCTATCAAGATCATCCTCGTCACGTCGCCTCTTATCGTAGGATGCACTGCAGCATGATCGTCAGTAATGCTGGCAGGCTTGGTAGAAGCGGCCGTTGGGCCATACGTAACTTACAAAATAATAAGATATTTTAGTATATGAAATATAAAATACTAATGTATGTGTTAGCAAAAAAATTTAAGGGTCATATCATGGTCTCAGCCGGCTGCTGAATAAGATCATCCGTCTCTGGCAAGCGAGCATCGCACAATGTGGCCTCCATGATGGGTGATGACGAAATCTTTAAAAAAATATAGACACTTTAGATATTCTTGGCTAATCTATAAGGTAAAACCAAATTGAAAAATTACTAATACAAACAAAAATGCGTTTGAGTAGCCACACAATGCTCTGTTGGAACATCGAGGTGCGCTGGAGTAGGAAGTCTCGCCCCGATGTGATGTATCCCTGTCTGTGCCTGAAAGATCCTCAGCAGCCCTCGGTGATGAGCCATAACTTAGTTATCGCCCACTATGCACCTCTCGTATCGGACGATTAGTAGCAACCCTCGGTGGCTCTAGACGATCAGGACAATACTTGTCCCAATCACGCTGCGTATTGGTCGTGCCCCGGTAACAGCTGAAGGTTGAATGACAGCATATCATGAGGAGCATCGTGTGGCTCAGGGTAGTTACCCCGCTGATCATCTCTAATATCCTCCACGGGTGCCTCAACGCCCCCTTGCTGGGGACCTTGTCTTCGCCGTCTACCACGACCACGTGGGATTTCCTCTCTGGTCACGCCTGCCACGTCTACCACATTTAGGGGCCACTTGTGGCCCATGATGATACTTCTCGGGCGGCACATAAGCAGCCTCATATCCTAAGCGCCCATCCTCTCAGGCACGTCTAAATGTGGCAGTAGCAAGATCAGTAACCCGACGGCTAAGCCCGTGCACAATTTTCGCTCCCTCGCATGTATGTAGTATCTCCCACCCAACTGGTAGAATTAGTGTAAGCCAATAACCTGCATAGCATATAAAATATTAATTAATGAAGGATGTTAAAGGAATGTAGCATTATAAGTATAACAAATAACATACCCGTGCCTCATGCCTCCCAGTGTATGGCATGTACTGACCACCAGAGCGATGAACGAGATTCGCGATGAGAAGTGGGGTAACACCGTACCAACCCATGTACTCATGCTCCCTGTCCAAACGATCAGGTGGAGGGTGTGGCAGAATCAGGCGGTCCCAATCCTTTATCTGGGCCTCTAGCCAGGTCAAGTATGTCTGCTCGACCTTGCGACGATTATCCCACTACTAATGTGTGGAATGCTAAGTGGGCGGAATAGGTACAAGCTTGGATCGACCAAACTATCGAAGGACTCGCTCAATAGCATGATCCTCGACTATATTGAGACATATAAGTGGGAGCGAGGAGCTCCACAGAGCTCGACCGCTGGAGAAATAATCTGGCAATCCAGCTATAAGCGTGTCGCTGTATGGCCTCCATATGAACTATCTATTAAGCACAAGAATCGTGAGTCAATGCAACACATATCAAGCCAGGCCAAGTAAACTTAAGTTTATATGTACCTGAGTGCCTTCAAGTAAATCCAACAAATCCCTGTAATAAGGGAGATGATGTCGAGTCTCGACCTCGCGGGCGTGGCCTCGCCTATCTACCCACCTCCTAGCTAGTGGGAGAAACGGTGGACGCGGTGCATCCGGAGCTATCGGTGGCTGGAACTGCAGGAACCGCTCCCAGGCCTAAACCCAATATAGATTGTGGACGTAAAATTTAAGGCATTTTTTACTATCTCTATTATAATCATCAAAAGAATTGACTATGTTTTCACCTGCAGTAGCGGTATAAAACCGGCAACGTTTCTCACGGTGCCCATGCACGCTCGACACGTCTGCCAATAAAGGTAAGCTAGAACAGCTCCACCCCAATTGTAACCAGGTAAATCATCTAGCCGCTCTAGATGATGTAGAAATCGCAAGCTGAATAGGTTTCTTGAAGTGTTTGGGAATAGTATACCACCAAGCATCATTAGCAACAACAGCCTCGACTGCCGATCGATATTCTCTAGCGGTGAGTTATTAGTAATCTCCCCGTGCAGCACCACCAGATGCTGCCTAACAGGCATCAGCTGCAATCGACTAGCCCCACCCAACGCAGTCGGCTCCGCAGGCTGGAAACCGGAGAGCCTCTGCAACTTATGGAGGTAGTCCTCTCCCGTATAGTCCCTAAGAGCATACGAGTAAGTTACAAGTATACCATCAACGAGCAACCCTAAAAGAACCTCCACGTCCTCTAGCACGATGGTAGCCTCGCTGATGGGTAGCTGAAACGTGTGTCTCCGGTCGCTACCGCTCTATCACAGCCCTGATCAGGGCCCAATCGAACTGCCACTGGCCGATCTCTATAATCCTGTAAAAATCGGTCCGCTGAAAGCATCTAACTGTACGGGGATGTAGTGGGTGGTCCCTAATGAATTCCCACATATCGTCTATACGTCTGGGGTGGAAGGTCTGGGACAAACACAGCCCATCTCAGATGTGTGAAGACCTATGGTTGCTATGAGCAACAGTAGCTCTCGAGATGCAGGTCCGGGATGCATAGGGGAAAGCTCCATGACGATGTCTGTAAATTGACCAATATTAATTAAAGTATTTTTCTATTTAATCTCTTAACATCTTTAAATATATTGCAATGTTTTTTATATTAATATTTAATCGATAAATTTTCTATATTATTAATTAGGTTGATACATTTTCTGCGTTATTATTTTGTATGTTAGTTTCTGACATTTTTGACTAAAATTAGGCAGGGTTTTGTTTGAACTATCATCTTTTTTCAGCTATTTTAAAGGTTATAAGAGAATTAAATTATTAATTTTCATAACTAATCATGATACATTTAATAACTATTCATATAAATATACTTAGATCGTTAAATTTTCTATATTATTGTTTTATATGGCATTTTCTTACATTGTTTGACTAAAATTCGGGAGGGTTTTGTTTGAACTATCATCTTTTTCTTTCAGATATTTTTGGGATTAATAGAGAATTAAATATTTCATTTTCATAACTAATAAGATATTTTAGTAATTATTCATATAACAAATACTTAGGTTGATAAATTTTTCATATTAATATTTCATATGTTAGTTTCCTACATTTTTTACTAAAATTCTGCAGGCTTTTGTTTGAACTATCATCTTTTTTAATTTTTTTTTAGGTTATAACAAAATATTAAATTTTCATAAGTAATCAAGACATATTCAATAATTACATATTTAAAATAACTACAAACTTAATATTAAATAATATTGAGTCTATTTCATTCGTAACGATTTGTTTGTTAACTATCATATTTGCCCAAAATATCCAGCAGCGTCTCTTTTGTAATGTAAACTGATTATTTTATGATTCATATCTAATATTTGTTAGTTATCTACTAATACATTAAATTCATAGTTGAACTCTAACCGAGTTTGTTAGAGAGAGCACGTAGTTTTTATTCTAGACTACGGAATCTTAAAGAGCACTAAAGTCACATTACTCTAAATGGCCATAAACAAAGTCTAACTACCATAAGCTAAAAATTTATTATCAGTTTTACTACGCTAAAGGGCACTATATAACAATTAATGGCACAACATAACACTAAAGGGAACTAAGCAACAACAAAGTCACATATCAATATACATACAACACTAAACTCATCTCTAACACTAATTATTCAATAAAATAATAATATATATTTTTAATAATTTTTAGCACATAAATAAACTAATCCGGATAAAAAATTAAAAAAATAATTATATTACAAAACGATCACAAAAAGCATACAACACAGTAAAAATAACTAATAAGCACTTTATATACATGAGTTTTACCAAAAAGTAAGTCGGAATACCTCGATTTACAGTTTTTTGAATTGTGAAAAATTGACAATTTGGGAGCCGAAACGAGCAATAGACGAGATCCACTATACGACAACACCTTGGATCCGGTGTTACCTCGCTAAAATACGGAGGGGACACGATTTTGGGAGACAGGTGGGCTCTAATATAGCTTTTAAGCCTTAAAAATTGGGGGGGGGGGGGGGGG